>RJWM01020253.1:0-12232 GCA_004363535.1 Dasyprocta punctata
GAAGCCTATAAAGAGACATGCACATAGGAAGTGAGGGTAATTGAAGGTCATTCTGGAGGCTAGCCACCAAAGTTAGTAAAATTATTTCTGAGAATATAGAGGAAAAATTAAGCAATGTGTTATAACACTTTTCTTTCTGTCTAGGCTAATTTTTCCACAACAATCTACAAAGTAGTAGATCCATGCATATTTAACTGAAAACTAAAAGTCAGCCAACCCAATGGTTATGCTATAGCACTCTGTGTATATACTTGGTGTCCCAGAAGATAAAAAAGAAAGAATTGTGGCCAAAGACATATTTAAAGGAATAATGGAAAAGAATTTCCATACTATAGCACCCCCAAAAAACCCCAAAAACCATGTAGCAGGATAAGTTCAAAGAAAAACATAACTAGGCACACTAAAGTCAAACTGTTGAAAACCAAAAAGAAGAATTTCATTCAAAACTGGAGTGGAGCAGGGTTAGGCACAGAGGAACAAAGATAAACATAACAATAGAGTTTTCAGCTGAAAGTCTGTTAGCAAGATGACAATGGACTACCGTCTTTACTGAAAATAAACTCAGAATACCGTATTCTGCAGAAGTAATATTAAAAATGGAGGTGAAATACTGACTTTTTCAAACACTCCAGAGATAACAATAAATGTTATATTGTTTGAAATAATAAAGAACATTCTTCCAGCAAAAGGGAGAATAACAGATGGACATTTAGATTTACCTAAACAAACAAACAAAATGTTTTGTAATGGTAAAAAAAAAAAAAAAAGAAGGTGCAAAAAGTTTGAATGTCTCCACCAGTACTCATGTTGAAATTTAATTATCATTTTAACAGTATTGGGAAGTCATTAGGTCCTGAATGCTCTTCCCTGAAGAGTGGGCATTATCTCTGAAGTGGGTTCCCAATAAAAGAATGAGTTAATTGCTCTATCAATTGAAGTGGTTTCCTGATTTTCTCTCTTTGATTCATGAGTGCCCACTTGCCTTTCCACGTGATACAAAGACCTTCCCTGGATGCTGGCCCCGTATTCTCAGACTTCCCAGCCTCCAGAGCTGTGACCTAAATAAATTTCTGCTGTTTATAATTTTACTCAGTTTGTGGTATTCTGTTATAGTGACAGAAAACAGACTAGGGCAGCAGGCAATTATGAGTCATTCATTTTCATACTTAATCACCTTAAAAGATAATGACATAAAATATCAACAAAAATTATGATGAACAAAAACATAAGCAATCTTCAACACATTAGAAATTTTAAAAACATACTTACAAATAATTCAAGAGTTAAGAAGTCTTGAGAAAATTAAACTTAGACAATATACTTAGACCTGACTCTATTTAAATTTGAGAAATTTAGCTAAAGTGGAACTTTACAGGGAAATTATCACCTTTAAAAGTTTAAAATATTATTCAAAGTGTGATCACAGAATCTCAGTTAAGTTCTCAAGTAAAATAAAACAACAGACTGCACTCAAATAGTAGGGAATATAAAATAAATTGTTAAAATAGAAAACAAACAATAAAGAGAATTAATACACGCAAAACAAAATTAAGCAAAAAATAAATACATTTCTACAAAATTGGTTTTGGAAAGGTGACTGCATTACATACCTTTGCAATATATATTGATGTTAGCAAGTGTGATGCCTCTAGGTTTGTTCTTTTGGTTCAAAATTATTTGCATTATTAGGGGTCTTCTATAATTTGGTACATATTTTAAGATTTCTTTTTCTATTTTTATAAAAATTATCTTTGGTGTTTTGATTAGAATTGCACTGAATCTATGGATGACTTTAAGTAGTATGGACATTATAGAACTATTAGTTTCTAGAATCCATGAATGCATAATATCTTTCCTTTTATTTGAGGAGACATTATTTATTCATCCTTTTATTTATTTTACTTTATTTTGTCTCTACTTTCATTTCTTTAGTGTTTTATAATTTTCTGGTGAACAAGTACTTTACCTCTTGTAAGGATTTTGCCTGTTGTAGGAGTGTGTAGTACTGAATTAGTGCACTGATTGGAATTAGCACAGTTCTGGCTAATTGCAGTCCCACTGGGTGCGGGTGGCACCAATTGAAAAGCTCATAGCCTGGGTGGAATATAAAGGGAGAGGGACAGCAGTCTTGCTGCTGCTTCTGCTCGCTGCCTTTTGCCTGCTCTGCCGTGAACTATTTCTCCCTGTGATGCCCCTCTGCCATGCCGCGCTGCCTTGGAATCAGCCAACTATGGACTGAAACCTTTGCAAACTGTGAGTTAAAATAAACTTCTTCTTCCTTTAACTTTGAGTGTTAGATATTTTGTCTCGGCAACTAGAAAAGTAACCAAGACTGTGCATGTGTGTGTGTAGCACTAAGGGTTTTATTATTATGATTATTATTATTGAGGTAAAATACAATTTAGTGCTTTTAATGTTTAGTGTTTCACTGACTTTACAGGTCTAAAGCCAATGGTCTGATCATCTGTTCAGAGGATAATAGTGTACAATGTAGCATCTATGGGGAGCTCCTTCTGAAAGTGGTAGCCAGGTTAATTCCCTATCATCTTGTTTGGAAGTCCTGTATGCTTTTCATTGTTTTGTTGGGTTTAGTTTTATACTGTTTTGATTTGTTTGATTTTATTATGTCCAATGGCATGGACAGCTATTTCAAAGATGACAAGATATATTATGGTAGCCATTTTGGATTTACTCTTATCTTGTTTTGAAGTCCTTTATTGCATTCATTGTTTTGTTTTTATTGGTTCTATTCTGTTCTGTTTTGTTTGATTTTTACTATGTCTGAAGGTATCTGCAGCTATTTTGAAGACAGCAAGAGGCATTATGGAAACCATTGTTGATTTCCTATTGTCTTGAAGTCCTGTGTCACTTACATTGGTTTGTTTTGATTGGCTTTATTCTGTTTTATTTTGCTTGGTTTTATTCTCTTTAAAATAAAAAAAAACACTATCCTTGTGGCTTCCAAAGATTAGTATTAATTTTCTAGCTTCTCTTCAAATCCTGAAACAGATCAAAACATATGAAACTGGAATGTGTCTAAGGGTCTGTCACTTTTTAAAATAAATGTTTTCCTAGCTGTTACTGAGTTTCAAAACTCTTCAAAGAAAAGACAACTAGACTCCACATTCACTCTCAGAGAATGCAGTAGCAATCTCAAAACCTGAGCTAGTTGCACAGCAACTATGGAGTAGAGTCTGGAAAGAACACATATAAATAATAACCTGGAATTTATTTTGCTCTAGAAGAGATTTAGGCAAATCTAATATTCATCAAAGTAAACAAGTCTATCTCTTAGATGGAAAATGCCTTTGTTTCTATGAACAGAATATAACTGGAAAGATCCTTCCCAATTCACTTAGAATAGTTACTAACTATGGCACTATATTTCCTTTGAGTTCTGAAGTCTATGGTATGCTTAGGAAAGATGAATAATGTGCCCCCATAACATCCTTCTCAATCCATTTGTGAAGTAAGTCCAGTTCCTGACTGTTCCAGTATTACAGTTTCAAAGAACTGTGGAATAGCTGGTAGCAAAACCAACAGTAGACTGCAATAGATCTAGGCCCCTGCTATAGACTTGCTTCTGTGAGCATAACAATGGTCTTTGCATACCTGCATCTTGATGAGCTTCTTGCTTTAGTTTGTGGAATTTCTGCTGTGTCCAGCCATACACTCCACAGTTGAGCAGCCCCTGGGATGCTGCTGTTAGAGCCTGGAGAATGTAGCGCGCCATATGCAGTTTGGTGTCCTGTGGCTTGGTGAGCTTTATGGCATCAGCATGATAGCTGGGCCCCAGCAGCATGGGAAGGCCACTGGATAGAAGCATATGCACCTCTCCACAATGTGAACCACTGCCCACTGTTCACTTCCCAGAAAGCCAGTTGATTTCACAAATTTCTTATACAGTATCTGGGCTTGGAAAGTAAGACCATAATGGTGACGAGGCTAAGTAAAAAGCTGGCCAGGAAAACGGTGATACTGTAAAAATAAAGTGTGCTGCAGACAGACATGTTGGCCGAAGGCAGGAGTTCAGCCACGACTGATGGTGGTGAGTGCATCAAGATACACCTGTGACTCTGGCTGAAGGTTTGGAAACATTCACTAGCATTGCCCAGACAGAACACAGGTATCATCAACAGTGGAGGCAGCAGGCTTGATAAATGAGGGCTGTCTGACCAATCTGACAAGTATAATCCTCCACCAGTAGAGATGCGCTTTGTCCACTCTGGGTGTGTTTTACCCTCAGCTCTGAGTACAGATACCAGATACAGCTGATGGGGTAGAAAGATGAGGAAAGGGAGAATATCTGTCCAGCTGCTTGCAGATTGTAGCTGACATTGTCCTCATAGGCTGTTGAAATTCCATAAAGAAGTGCCTCAGTGAGCCAGCAAATTCCCAGGAATGGGTCAGAGAAGCTCACATAAAAGAGCGGCTTTATCGCTGGAGATTTCTGTATATTCGCAGATAGACGGCCTGATGCACCACAGGCTTTAACGTCCAGGAGCGACAGGACACGAATCACTAAAGCCTCGCCCAGCAGGTCTTCCCCGCCTCTCCTCACGCGGCACTGACAGGAGCAGGGGGGAACCAAGGCGACTCTCACCGAATGCGCGTGCGAGAGGGTCTCACTGCCCCCCGCCCCCCGCCTTGCCTCTCCTGAGGGTTTTTACATGTAAGAGGGAACTTACATTTCTTCTGTTCTAATTTGTACACATTTTGTTTCTTTTTCTTGTCTGTGCAGTTTGGTGTCCTGTGGCTTGGTGCGCTTTATCGCATCAGCATAATGGAATCATATGCTTGGTTAGGAATCATAGAAATATTTGAAATAAAAGTGCAAAGAAGGGCATCGTTGCTTTATTCCAGATCTTAAAGGACAATTTCTAGTTTTCCACTACTGAGTGTAATTTCAGCTGTGGCTTTTTCATTTATGACATATTGTGTTGAGAAAATTTTCTTCCATACCCAATGTAATGACCATTATTAATTCTAAAAGAATGCTTGATTTTGTCAAATCTCTTTTCTGCATCTTTTGAGGCAATGATGTGATTTTTAGCCTTCATTTACTCATCCACTTAATAGTTTATCCCAAAGTCACTCAGGCAGCATGTTTATTTACATACTGACTATCCTGAGTGTTGCTTGGGCAGATGTCATTTCAATTGGTCAATTTGTGTAGTGAAGAAGTTTGATAAAATTTTCATTTTTATATATTTCCTGTTACATTATCTTGTAAAAATTAATGAAAAAGTGCAATTTTTGGTCATTTTGTATATAAATAATTGGACTGGTAAGTGGTTAGTGTGGCTTTCACATTGATTGGCTTTCATATATTGAACCATCCTTGCATTTTAAGGATAAACTTCATGGTGTTAGCATGGAAATAAGCATAGAGATCAATAGAATAGACCAGAAAACCCAAAAATAAGCTCATGTATTTTTATTCAACTGATTTTCAACGAGGATACCAACTATACCCAAAGGAGGAAGTGTAGTGTTCTCAACAAATGACCTAAGAGAAACTACATGTCCGTAAGAATTAAAGTTGGCCCTTACTTTTTGGTATACATGTGAATTAACTAAAAATGGGTTAAGATTTGAACTTAAAATCTGAAACTCTAAAACTCCTACAAGAAAACATGTAGGAGAATTTTCTTGATATTGGTCTCAGCAATGATTTCTTGGATAGGACATCAAAATCAAGCAACAGTAGAAATACATGTAATATATGTTGGTACATCAAACTAAAAATATTTCATGCAGCAAAGGAAATGATCAACAGAACGAAAATTGTAACTTGTAAAATAGAAGGGGATATTTGTAAACCACATATAAAAGAGTAGTTTCTAAAATACATATGGAAAAAAAACCCTCTTTAAACTCAATAGCAAAAACAAAGCAAAACAAAACAAAAAACAAAAGTACTAATCTGATTTAAAAACAAAGGACTTGAAAAGACACTTCACCAAAGAAGACGTACTAATGGCTCACACATACAAAGACTTTCCTCATTTCTAGCTATCAAAGATACACAAATCAAAATCATGATACAATATTGTCACACATCTGCTAGGATGACTGTTACCTAACAAATAAATGTTAGAAATGTTGCCAGTTTGTGGAGAAATTGAAATCCATGTGCACTTTTGTTTGGAATATAAAATGATGCAACCATTTTGGAAAATATTTTGGAGATTCCTTAAGAGTTAAAAATAGGACTACCGTATAATTGAGCAAATTCATTTTTGGGTATAAATGTAGATGTAGGTATAGGAATAGATATAGATATAGATATAGATATAGATATAGATATAGATACAAAAGTATTTATATCATTATCTTGAAAATATATCTGCACTTTCATACTCTTTAGGTGGATCATTATTCAGCATTTGACAATAATGCACTATTTCAAACACATATAAAAGATTATTCTGAATTTTTAAGGTGGGCACATTATAATTGTAAAGATTCCTATAAAGGAAAGAGGAAGGCAGGAATATCAGTCAGGGGAGATATTGGAATGAGAACAGAGCTAAGAACGGTGTGACCACAAATCAAGGTATGTGGACAATTTCTAGAAGCTGAAAAAAAAGCGCAAGGAAATGGACTTTACTCTGGAGACCCCTTAAGGAATTCAGGCCTATTTTAGAGTTCTGACCTCCAGAATTATGAAAGAATAAATATGCATTGCTTTAAGCCACTAAATTTGTGATGGTTCATTGCAGCAGCAGTAGAAAATTAATATAATCATTAAAACTGTCTTACATCAGTAACTAAAAGATGAAAAGTTTCTAACAGTGTTGAAGAATGTGCTAACCGTGTAGGAAAAAGAGAAAATAAATCTGAATGATTACCTTATTCCTTAAGCAAAAATACATTTCAGATATATTAAAAATTAAAAGTCATTTTTACAAACTACAGGCACAGAAGTAAGAGATACAAAATTTTAAAAAAATTTAAAGATGTATATATGACAAATAATATTTATTAGAGTTATCATAGACAAAATAAGATAGCCAACTCCTGGAAAAAATTTACTGCAGCAAATTATCATAAAGGAAGACTCAATTTCTTAAATTGCAAAGAAGTCTTAAGAAGCAATGAAAAGTTATCAACCATTCAAAGAAATGGAGTACATAAAGAAGCAATTCACAAAATTCTAAAGATCAATAAGCAGATGAAAGACAATGAACACCAGTCTTAATTAGATATAATTTAACAATTCATGGTTTTAAGCATGAGAAACGACGTTGCATCTAAGACCCTGGCAGATACTTAGGATGCTTCTGAGTACATAGTACATGAGCCAGTGTAAAAAATGGGCACTTTCATGTGAATGGGGAATTTTAATTAGTTTGCAGACAAAGTTACCAGTATATACAAATTGAAAATGGGCACAATTATTGACTCAGAAATTCCACATCTCATAATTTATACTGTGCATATTAGAATGTTTATACCAAATTGCAAAAGACAACTTATGTGTCTATTATTAGAGGTTTAGATAAATAAGGTATGCTGTGCTTCTTTCTGTTCATGCAAAAAGGTAAAAAATAGGAGGTTGATATTTGTAGAGTGATATATTTAAAAATCTTCAAATAGTTATATAAATATTTATGTAGATATTACCATCAAACTGCATTACAGCATATAGAACATATTCTCATCTGTATATACTGGATAGCAATATAGAAAATATTATGAAAATCACTATCATATAACCATTTAGTAAATGGATAATAGTGCATGTAGGTTTAACTATCAATAGATAATAAGGCATATTTGTTCTACTCTATGGATACACATTTTTAGCAGGCTAAGTTAGTCACAGCAGTTACCTTCTGGGGAAGGGAGTACGGAAGTCAATATACAAGAGAGATTTGCTACACTTTGTATAAACTTTGTGCTCAAATGTCTTTTTTTAATACAATATTATTTTTCTATTAAAAGCAGTGGATTAAAGGAGTACTTGTAAAATACTGAGTCATTAAAGTTTTTTTAAACAATGGATGAGTCATAAACCTCCCAAAGGCAGACATTATCTCTTATTAAAGTACTCTTTGCATGCTTTCTTTCCAGGAGCTATCACTGCTCCTGTTATCTATATAAATTAATGCGTACAACATGATCTTGACTAGCAAACAATGCACATACATGCACACAATAACCCTTGCAAAAAAGGTTATCTAAATGTATCAAAAATGCCACTTACATAATTATTTTTTGTAGATGTATGAATGGTTATTATTTATTTTTTGTATTCTTATTTTTCATATTTGATAATTAGCTATCTATGCTTTTACGAAAAGAAAATCTAGTTTACTAAATCTATATATATATAATGATACAACTTATATTTGAAAATTGTACAGAAAAATACGTAAAGTCAAATAACATATACTGAAAATATTAAAGTACACAGCACTTGCTATTGAAAGCTTATTTCTTTTTTTGTTTTGTTTACTAAATTTTCAATGATGAAAATTATTAAACTTTCTATGAAAAAGTACAGTCGGCAAAAAAAGGAAAAAAAAACTCCTTTAAGATACTGTGCTTTCAAAGACGTTTAGATTCTTACAGGCTTCTCATAATTAAAGCAAGTTAAAACTCTTACTTTTTTAATGGATTTTTTTCCAGAAATGATAAGGAAAATGTGTGGAGTGAATAAGCAAATTTTACAAATTCCTAATTGGAAAGTCATCACTAGAAATAAAATCTAGAGGGTAAATTTATTGTGAGATGCCCGGCCAAGGAGGAGGCAGGGGAAACCGTGTTACAGTTTTCTGCACTTTGCCTCCTTAGTGATTGTAATTCCACACGTGATGCGGTACACAGTTATTATGGAGAAGAGAGTGGAGCTCCAGTTATCTCTAACAGAAGCGCCGCTGAAGACAACTGATCCCTGGGAAAGCTCCGGGAAGGGCTCATCGGATGGGGGACTGGAGGAAAGGCAAGAAAACAGTCATTCAGGAGCCAAGTAATGGAAAGAAAGAGAGAGGCTGGGGAAGTCGAAGTCATAGTTGGACAAACACAACTCAACAAGAGTTAAAATGTCATAAAAGATGCTGCTGTATACTTAGATGCTCGTATTTCTTTATCCTTTGTTTAGCAGTGGATACCTTTCAATATGCATACTGATTAAGGCACTCGGGGGTGCACCCGCGGAGCAGTGCTAGCCTGCGCAGCAGCACTGCACTGCAAGTTTTCTCAGGGCCCCACTGGCATTTGTTGATTTACCCTACTTGATGGACTCACTTGGTAAACACAAGAATATTGCATCTTCATGAGAACACACGGGAGGGCGTAAGGCATAGGCGAAGAGGAGGTTCTGCAAACTGTTCTAAATGTTATGAAGAGATAAGAATTAAATTGAAGTGCTTCAGGGGAAAATGGAAAATAATGCCATCATTTTGTGGCAAATTTTTTTTTATTATGCAATATGGAAAAGAGCAAATAGTGGTATAACTAACACGCACATATCCAATTCCCAAATTTAACAAGTGTCAACATTTTGTCACATTTATTTCATGTTATTACTCCAAGGAAATAAAATGTTGTAAATACAGGCAAAGCCCCATTGTGCTGCTCTTCTATAGCATTTCCCACCCTTTCCTCACCTGACAGTAACTTTTTCTCGTTTACGTTACTATATATATAAACATATAAACAGTATGTACTATTGTTGTGTGTGACTTTTCAATATCCATAAAAGTGTCATCTAGTATTTATCCTCCAACAAATTGGTTTCCTCAACCCACATCGTGCTGATGGAATTTATTCAAGTTGCTATAGGAAGATCGAGTTCATTCATTTCAACAACTTTGAAGCACTCTGTGGATATAACGCTGTTTATGAAACCCTCCACTGATGAATATTTAGGTCTTTTACTCTTCTGCTCTAAAAACCAACACTGTGTGAGCATTTCATTGTGTGTCTCCACATTCACCTGCTCTTGAGATTCTCAGTAAAATTAGTACCGAGTTGTGGGGATTAGGCAGCTTCAGTCTTAATTGATATGGCCATATAGTGCTGGACTGGCTAAGTTGATAGCAACTAACATACATAAAACAACTAAATGCTTATATTGTTTGGTTAATTTTGCAGGCCTGGAGCCAGTAGTCTGAGCATCTCTAGGGGGGATGACAGTATGCAACGTAGCAAATATGGGGGATTTCCGTCTATCTTGTCTTTGAAATCCATTATTGTTTTCACTGTTCTGCTTTATTCTGATTAATTGTTTTGCTTTATTCAATATTCTGTTTTGATTGGTTTTACTCTGTTTTGCTTTTGGTTTGATTTTGCTACACCTGATGGAATAGACAACTATTGAGATAACAAGATGCACTATGGTAGCTATTCTTTTCCTGGTGTCCTGCTTTGAAATTCTGTACCAATTTTACTGTTTTGTTTTGATTGGTTTTGTTTTCTTTTGTTTGATTTTACTAACTTTAAAATAAAAAATAAATAAATAAAAGAAAAAGAAAGCCATTCTAAGTATATTAATATAGAAAATTTATTTACCAAACACTAGGGAACACCTGAGACTATAAGGCAAGTGAGAAATTAACAGTAGTTTTAAGTTGCTATCCTCACAAAGGAAATACATAAAATGTGTGCAACACACTCTTTTGCTCCCTGTAAGTGCAATGTTATAAGGAACCCCCAAAATCCCAAATAGTTTCAGCCATTAATTTGTTAGAGCCATTTTTGTTTCACCTGTGAATGCAGTTTTCCATTATGAAATGAGTGCTTTAAACCAGAAGATCCCCCACTTTGGGGGACTTAAAAGCAAAACATTTGTGAGCAGATCATCATGCTTAATCATGACTTTAATCTTTTGGTTCCTAGACTTCTCATTCTATTGGAAAAAATATCACAGTATATTGGTTGCTATTTCAAAATGCATATCCTGAAACTATTCAGGTGGCAAAAATACCAGCAATTGCCTGGGACAAGGGGAGAAATAGATGAAAAGCCAGAGCAGGAATGGCAGTCAAAATACTGTATGTGCTACTATACTACTAAACATGTGCTATTCTGTATTTGTCTGAACCCACAGAATATACAACAGCAAGAGTGAACCTTAATGCAAACGTGAACATGGTGATGATAATGTGGAGATGTAGACTCATCAGTTACTGCACATGTACCTTCGGCTGGGGAAGGTTGGTAATGGAAAGGCCCCAGTGGATGGGGGAATATGGGAAATCTGTGCTCTACTTTTCTATTTTACTTTGGATGTAATATCATTTTTAAAAAATAAAGTTTTGAAAACCTTAGAAAATTTTTGCAGTGATGTAGGCAGTGCTCTGTTTGCTCAAGGCGCTATTTTATAGGTGGCATCATAATAGAGGGTATCAACCAAGGTCTAATCAGGAGCTGGAAACTATTTGAACATTTGAATAGGAAAAGTTGCCTAAAGGAATTATTAACTATGACAGGGAATTGGAATAATGGAGTGGGTAGTAAGAAGAGATGAGAACTCTGAATAATATAGAATCAGAATATCTACGGCATAGCCTTTAGGAATAAGATAGAAAAACCAAGGAAAATATCACTCTCCTCTAGAGCTGAGCTCCATATGGTGTTGGGAAGAACAAAGCCATGTCTCTGAATGGCAGAAAAATGTCTTAGTGCAGAGCTTGCTGGAAATCTGCCCTCTAGAATTTGCCAGAAATTCCCTGTCTACGATACTAGAATGAACCACTAAAAAGGAGGTCAGGGAAGCTTTCAGTCACGCCTGCTGCTGACCACAGTGCATTGTAGGGAGACCTGGTGCTGATAGCTGCTCACACTATCCACAGTAAGCACTAGGAAGCTATATGCACTTTGGGAGTCTGCTTAGAGAACACTCCAGAAGCAAGAAGGAAGCCTCCTCTTCCTGCAGCAGTCCTGCAATGTACTCCATTGGCAAAAGGAAAAGCTGCAGGTAAAGGAAAAAGAAGCACAGGAAATGAAAGGTAAATTTGGAGCTCAGAGGCACCAACCCTCTGGTAATGGGCACATGCAGGATTGAAGGAGCAAGCCTCACATTCTTTCAGGCCAGCTGCTTGCAGAAGACGAAGAGCACAGTAAGGACCCTTTCCCTGTGCAGTGATGGGAACACATATGGGAGGAAGACATCGCATCACTAAAGAGGGAATCGGAGAAAAGTGTTGCACAAGGCCATCCCAGGGTGTTTCTCCAGTGACCTATTGACCTCCCACTGGGCTCCTCCTCTTAAAAGGTTCAC
>RJWM01020253.1:12332-37600 GCA_004363535.1 Dasyprocta punctata
AAAAAAAAAAAAAAAAAAAAAAAAAAAAAAAAAAAAAAAAAAAAAAAAAAAAAAAAAAAAAAAAAAAAAAAAAAAAAAAAAAAAAAAAAAAAAAAAAAAGCAACTAAAGCAAAATGACAGCAACAACGACAACAACAAAACAAAACTGTATAGGTTTTCAAAACAAGATGATAGGAATTAACAAGGGTGGTTATATTGCATATTGTTAGCTTCAAAATAGTTGCTCAGGTTACCAGATACAGGAATAAAACAACAGCAAAAGGGAGCAAAACACTGGATTTCAAAAACAAGACGGAAATCCCCCCACAGTTGCTATAATGCATATTGTTATCCTCCAAATAGATGCTCAGACTGTAGGCCTGCAGAGCCAATCAAACAATACAAACATTAAGTTTTTTTTTTTTTTTCACTTCAGTTGCTCTCATCCTATCTTGACTTCCTCTGAATCAGCCCCTTGCTTATTAGGGGTGGGAAGAGGTGGGGCATTGCTCTTCTTGTCTCCCAGCTGGTGCACCGACTGGCCCATGGGAAGGCGAGATTTGGTTTCTTGGTTCTCTTCCCTACCCCGTGGCGGCGGCCCTGGCTCGCAGGAAGCCATGGTGAAAGGGTGCGTTCTGAAACATTTTGGTGACAGAAAATTCTTCCCACAAACCTTGCATCGGGCATTTAGAAACCAAAGACACAAACTTTGCCACTGAGAAGCTTATAATTCATATGGGACAGACAGGAAATGCAACTAACAAAGAGCACAGCTCAGGTACAGGTTTTCTGTCAATTAAAGATGTCCCATCAACATGGCCGTGTAGGCTCCCCCACACACCCTGGTGGTTGTCTAGGAATTTTGACACTGGCCAAGGAGAAGCCTGACTCTCTCTTTCTGAATAACACTGAAGTTTACCTATTGAGGTAACTTTCACCTTCTTTTGTCCTTTAAAAGTTGCTTTAAACCAGATGTGATGGTGCCTGCCTGTAACCCCAGCAGCGAGGGAAACTGAGGCAAGTTATAGGCCTCCAGCTTGGGCGACTTGGAGAGACCCTATCTCAAAATAAAAACAGAAGGACCATGAGGGTAGCTCAGTGGTAGAACGTTTCTCTAGTGCGCACAAAGCCTAGGGCTCAATCTTCACTAGAAAAAGCAAACAAAAAGATTTTTTTAAGCCTTACTCTATTGAATGTTAGAGACATGGAAACTACATCTGTATTCACCAAAATGCAGTTCTCGCTACTTGTACGCATATAATCTGTGTACACTATGATCTGTTATATCTATTTTATATATGACAATTAATCAATAATTTAGTATTTATTGGAAGACTGATTTCTGTCCTTCTAGGAAACTGATTTTTTTCAAGACAAAAAGGTTTTCTGTGACACCGTTTCTGTGAATCAAAACACCCATCATCGCTTTTGCCATACTCACAGTCACTATGTATAAACAGAAAAGTTGGAGAAGGATTGAGAGCCTCCTCGTGCGTGCTTCTCTCTGTGGGATGCTTTGTTTATAAGCATCCTTGGGCTTTATGAGACCCCAGAATTTCAGGTATGTGGCAGCCAGCTGCTCCTCAAGGTGCAGGCTGCCTCCTCCAGGCTTCCCACTAACTGAAACTTTTTCTTGATATTCAGCCTAAATATTTCTTTATTAAATTCCTTCTGAAAACTTGGAACTACACCCCTGATACCACACACAGATGTCTTTTTCCCTCGGTTGTTTATTCTATTAGCAGTTATTGCCTCATCAATCCCTTTCTTTCACTTGGTGTCCGGGAAAGAAATGTGGTTTGTATTAATATCTTCAATCGTCCTTCATAAATCAATACTCAGAGTCACTTAATTATCTTTATTGCTTTTCTTTCAACTGTGTTCTATTTAGTATACTTGTCACATGCTTCTCCAAACAAACATTTTAAGATCCTTTGAGGTGTCAAACGAAATGGCCACTGGTATTTCATAGGGTCCTCCAAGAAAATCTTTACCAATAAACTTGACTGTTATGGGGTAAAAATAGAAAATCTTCTCATTAGATCAGGGAATTGAGACTGTGGGCACAGATTCAGCTATGAATGAGTGCTCCATGCAGCTTCCCTAGATAGAAGGCACATCATGGTACAAAAGCTAGAAGATAATTTAGGAAAATATCAGCACACATTTCCATATCTTTTTCTCCAAAGGAGAAAAATTTAGCAAAGTTGGTATGGAGAATCAGAAAAAGTTGGCAATCATATGTCAAAAGGAAATTCTGCCAACTACTATAAAACTTAAATCAGGAATATAAAAATAGATGAGTAGATATTGTAAACTATGGTAAAGTTAAATTTGTCATTCTAAGCTTCTGCAGATAGTATTTTCTATGTCCTGTTCATGACAGTATGGTTACCCTAGGTTCACTAAGGTTTTCTCTTTTGTTTTTTTCCCAGAAATTTTTATAATTTTGACTTCTGTGTTTGTGTTCAGGTTGCAGAGATCCATTACAAGTTTATTTTTTGTGAGGGGAATGATAAAAGGATTAAGATTCATTGTTTCTCTCATTCTGCATCTAGTTGCTCTAGTTTAATTTGTTAAAAAAGTAATTTCTTTTTTTCAAGTTCTCTAACATCTTTTTATTATTTTTTGAAAGGGGAAATTTTTTATTTTAAAGAGAATTAAAAAATAAAAATACAGAATTTCAAAATAAGATGACAGGTAATTAATGATGGTTATTATATTACATATCTTCATCTTCAAAATAGTTGTTCAGAATACCAGATATAGGTATGCAAAATTCATCAAACAATATGAGCTCTTCCTTTCAATGAACTAATAGAATAAGTAGTACAATTATTCTTGCTATCTTTTGACCTGGTTTATTAGGGTGAAAAAAGCAATTGATTGCAGGTGTGTTCAGTTTCCTGTGCTCTATTCTATTAGTCTATTTGCCTATGTTCATGGTGATGCTGTGTTATCCGATAACTACAATTTCACAGCGAGTTTTGAATTTGCAGATACTCCAGTTCTGCTTTTCACTTTAAAGCTTGTGAGCTATTCTAGACCCAGTGGATGTCTATATGACGTTTAAAGCCGTGAGGATTTGAGAGAAATTCTCCCAATCTAGAGAGGAAATATCTGAGTATTATTGTCCTGTAGTCAGTGATGATATAACGTCTCTGCATCGACTGTCTTGGCTTTCTAGGGCATCACTGCATTTTGAGTACTGTGTCAGCTTTCTCTCATCGCTGAGACAAAATACCTGACACCCAAAATTAAGGAAGGAAACTTCTATATAGCTGACAGTTTGTGGAGGTTTCAGTCCACACTCAGCTGGTTCTAAGGAACAGTGGCACATGCAGAGGGCAACAGTTCATGGTGGTAGAAAACAGCAAAAGCAACAAGAGCAAAAGGAAGGAGCACGAGAACAAGCCTCTTTCCTCCCTTGCGTTGCATGCAGGCTCCCCACCCCTGGGTGGGTGTAGCACTCACACACATGATCCCAGCATCGGACCACGGATCAGTCATAAACTCTAGAAACTTGCCCGTGACAGCATGAGGCTTTGGGGGGACATCTGGACACAGACCATAGCAAGCACATACCTGGCATGTCAATCGTTGCTGCTGAAATGAAGATACATACTTTACTCTTATCCATTGATTCTGTAGGCTATAGTCTTACTAAATTCATTCATTAGTTTTAGTACATCTATTCACAGATTTTAATAGAGTTTCCAACAAATATAATAATAAACATCTGAGATCTGAAAATAAATATACTTACTTTTTCCTCACAGTCTTTCTCTTCTTTCTTTTTTATTCCCTTGTTTCCTGCAGTGGCTAGAGGGTCCATTGCAGTGGTGACTAATAGAATAATAACCTTGCCTTCCTTTGTTTTAGATAAAGAGGGCTTAGCATGTCACAATTAAGTGTGGTGGCGACGTAGTATTCCTACTTTGTCTAGGTAATTTTCAAAATGATTAGTGAATGTTAAATTCTAAAAGTAATTTCTGTCTCAAAAGAAATAACAATACGATTTCATTCTGTGAATGTGATGTTACACCTGTCGTTATGCATACCAATCATGCATTTCTGAAATTAGTTCCTACTTGGACATAATGTGTCATTGTTTTGATATACAGGTGAATTACATTTGAGAATATTTTGTTAAGTCATCTTTAACCTGTGTTTATGAGGGATGGTCTCTAACTGCCTTTTCTTGACTGTTTTTGTGAGATTTTCATAGCAGACAAATGCTGCTCAAGGAAAATGATTTTGAAATTACTCCCTTCCTCTGTTTTCTAAAAAAGCTTGCATATAATTGGTGCTATTTCTTGAAAATTTGAAATATTAACCCAAAAATCCATCTAAGTCTGCAGTTTCTTTGATGAAAGTTTTCTTTTTATCCTCATTACAAAGTAAGTTCCTTTCACAGTTATGGAGTTATTTTGATTTTCTATTGCTTTGTGTGTCAGCTTTATATGTTTTATCAAGCAGCTTGTCAATTTCATCAAATTTGTACAGTTTACTGAAATAACTGTGTGAATAATGCCCCATTATTTTCTTTGTGGTATTGTAGGATCTATAGTCTGGGTAACTTGTGTCTTTTCTCTTTTATTTTTTATCACTGTAGCCAAATATTTGCACTATTTTTTCTTTTTTTAATATTTTGGGCAGCCCTGCAGACTGGGAAGAGAACAAAAACGTCGGCTTGCCTTTTCCGTGAGCCAGAGGCAGCCACGGGCCAGGACAAGAACTAAGTCCACCTGCCCTTCTTGTGAGTCGGTGGCCGCTGTAGGCTGGAGAAAAAGCCAAGAGGTTGGCGTGTCATTCCTGTGAGCCACAGCAGCCATGCAGACTGGGAAAAGAGCCGAAAGTCACCCTGCCCTTTGCTGAGCCAGCCGGCAAGCAGGCCCAGAGACAAAGAGCCCCCTCCCTCCCGTGTAGGCAACGGGCTGATTTGGAAGAACTCGGGTTGCGATGATAGCAACTGAGGTACGAAAACAACTTAGTGCTTATACTGATCGATTGCCTTTTCAGGCCTGGGGTTGATGTCTGAGTATCTGGTTAGAGGATAACAACATGCAATATAGCAACTATGGGGGATTTTCTGCTGTCTTCTTTTTGAAATTCAATATTGTTCTCACTGTTTTGTTCTATTTCATTGTTTTGTTTTATTGCCTTAAAAATTTCAATTTTTACTTTCTATATAATTTATTTTTTGATTTTGGCTCTTATTTTAATATTTTCTTTCACCTAGTTAATTCTTTGTCTCCTCAATTAAAACCTTGCATAACTTTTTACCTTCTTTTCTAATTTAATTCTTCTAAGTACTATCTTACTTATATTCCATGAATTTGGTGCTGTGCTTTGATTATCATTCATTTGAAAACATTTACTAAGACCTCTAGAAGTTCCTTTTTTAGATTCTTCAATTATTCAACAGTGTGTTGTGTATTTCTAAATAATTTAGATTTGGGGACTATTTTACATTACTCATTTCTCCTTTTTAGAGCACTGTGATCTGATAATATATTTTGTATGGGACTCGATGTGTGGCCCAGCATATGGTCTCTAGGAACAGATGTGTTCCGTGACTAGTGTGCCCCAGAGTCTTAATTTGTCCTGTAGCCCACAACACTTGTTAAGAGTAGTTAATATTTTGAGTTAGACTCCCTTGCTCTGTTTGTGGAACCTGCCTCTGTAACTGTGATGACAGGCAGGAGAGTAGTCATGGATCTCTTCTCCCTTGAAAAGATTTCCTGAAATCTAGCTGCTTAACTTTTTCAGCTCAGGTACTGGTTCAGGAAGAAGAACCTCTACACTGAGCAGTTTACCTGACACATTTTGATTATTAGGTGAGACACAGTTTCTTGTAACCTTATACATCTTAACTGAAATTGATATGCCTACTGAGGGAATTTGGTTTTTCTTTATTGGTAGGGGTATTTGTGTACTTTTTATTGTGATAGAATATAGGTTTCACAAAATTTAGATTTTGAACCATTTTAGCTCAGTGACATTAAATTCATATTGGTAAGGAATCATCACCACAGTCCCTCTCCAGAGGTTTTCTCATCTTCCTAAATGGATACTTTATACCCAGGAAACAACAACTTCCACATCGCCTACTCAGGTCTCAGAAATTATCATTATACTTTCTGTCCCATGAATCTGTGCATATGATGTACTTTATACAAGTGAAATCACTTATTTGTACCTGTCATTTTGTACCTTACTTATCTCAGCATACAGCAATACCCTCAAGATTCATCCATGCTATTACATTTTTTTGTAATTTCTTTCTTTTGTAAGATTTCTTTTATTGTATGCATATGTCACATGTTGTTTACCCATTTACCTGTCAATGGCACATGTGTTGCTTCCACCTGTTTTGTATTGCAAATAATGCTGCTGTGAGGATAGGTACATACATAACTGCACATGTTCTTACTTTCAATTTTGGCAGGTATACACTTATGTCTGGAATTCCTGAATTACATGGTAATTACTTTTAAAGTTTTTGAGGAATGTACTTACTGTTTTTTATAGAAGCTATACATCATAGTCTTCCAAAACCAATGTAAGTTTAATTTGTTTAGGAAAGTCTTAATTATAGGATAGAAAGAGTAGACACTTAGATAGCCAGAGACCTCAATTGACCTGAAACTTTTCTGCCAACCAGAAATTTTTCTGTATATCTGGATATGGAATTCTGTGTTATATGGTAATTACATTTTTAAAGTTTTTGAGGAATTTCCATATTGTTTTTATAGAACTTGTACATCAGAGTCTTTAAAAACTAATATAAAGTTCAATTTAGTTGGAAAATCTTAAGTATGGAATAGAAAGAATAGAGATTTGGATATCCAGAGACCCCAATTTACGTGAAACTTTTCTGCTTCAAAAGCAAGAGAAAATACGTGACTGGATTTTCAAAACAGCATGTTGCTAATTAAGTTTCTATGGATCTGCACTGAACTCATGTTATCAAAGAGGATGACTAATCTGGGACAGAAGAACACTCTCTCAGAAGATAGAGATGGTACCTCCTGACATGGTTGCATAGATGTGTTAGTCAGCTTTCCATTGTTATGACAAAATGCCAGAGAAAAACAGCTTACAGAATGAGAGATTTATGTTGGCTCAGAGTTTCAAATGTTTCAGTCTATAGTTGGTTGATTCTGTTGTTTCTAAGCTACATTTTTTTTTCTTTTTTGTGGCACCAGAGATCAAACTCACAACCTCACACCTGCCAGGCAGGCACTTAAGCCACTGAGCCAAACTCCCGGCCCTTCTAAGCCTGTAAAGAGGCAGTATGCCACAGCCGAAAGATGTGGTAGCATAAAGCTGTTCATGGCAGCTAGAAGAGGCAGGGGGTACTGAAGCACAAAGTATCCCTTCCAAAGGCACCCCTCTGGGTGACCTGTTTCCACCAGTTAGGCTCCATCTTCTAAAACAGCAGCCTCCTGTGGCACCACCAGTGGACCATGCTGTCAGTACGTAAGACATTGCAAGATATTCCATATCCGAACTACAGAATGTAGAAGAAAAAGTACTCAGTACCCAATTTTTGCAGCTTCTAAACCCCCTGCCACTTCTGAAATTTCAGCTAAGTGTATATATATAGAAGCCAGCCTTCTCTCAGTATCCTCTATGGACTACATTCAAATGAAGCCCATGTAAACAACAAGGGAATGCAAAGTAAATCTATCCACACTATTTTATGATGCATAACAAGACTGCATAAATGAGTCTCTGTTTAAGTACCTCAAATGAAGAGTATAAAAGAAAACATAGCATGGGGGAGTGCAGAATTCTCCAGCAGAAACCAAAGGAATTAACATAGACAGTTAGGGATTGAGGGTATAGCCCAGTGGTGGAGAACTTGCCTAGCATGTATCAAGCCCTGAGTTTGATACCCAGTACCTTCCCCAAAATAGAAATGAAAGTAAGCAGTCAAACAAAAAGACAAAGACCTTGCTTCTGAAGAGTGCTTAATTAAGTGATTACGAGAAGCACTGGAGGACTAAAAGCTTTCCTTTTCACTAAAATTAAAATTGATGAGCTCCATGAAACAAGGAATGAGAGAGATGAGAAGGCACACTCTACAGAGGTGAAAACCGGTGGTGCTAAGAAAACCATGGCAGGGATAAATGCAACCTCTATGGAGCACAAAAACCCATAGTGAACCACATAAATTAAGCAACATAAAAAATGGAATCACAGAGGATATTATCCAGAATTCAGAAAAAAACAACACAGAAGCAATTAGAATTTTTTCTGAATAATCATTCATAGGCCTTGATATGTAACAGGTTAATTGTTGATAAATGATGAAAACTGAAATATACAGTGGTGACTTTATTGATTTTAAGAATGAATTCTCATGCATTTAGGTCAGAGTTTCTCACTACCAGCACTAACATTTTAAAACAGACAGTTCTTTGACTTGGAGGAACTGCCCTGTGTATTATTAGGTGTTAAATAGCATCTTGAGAGTCCAGCCAGTATACTGGTAGCATTTTCTTTTTCCCAAGTTGTGACAGCAAAAAATGTCTCCTGCATGGAAAAATCAACTTGAGTTGAGAAAGACTGAAGTAGTGTAAGCATGTCACCAAAAAGACACGAAGTAGACTATTCACAATATTTACAACATTATGCACAAAGATCTGGGAAGTAATGTAGTTCACAGAGGGTTGAAGGAAATAGAATGTGTCCAAGAATTTAGTACTCAGTTAAGGTGTCATTCATCAAATTTTGTAGAGTTTTTAAAAACCAGCAAAGACCCAATCCAAAAATGGGCATGCGAGATGAATACATACTTCTCAGATGAAGAAATACAAATGGCAAATAAATATATGAAAAAATGTTCAACATCATTGGTCATTTGAGAGATGCAAATTAAAACAGTAGTGAGTTTCCATTTCACTTTAGAAAGAATGACTGTCATCAAGAAATCAACAAATAACAAATGCTCGAGGGGCTGTGGGGAAAAACAAACCCTCTCTACTCTTGGTGGAAGTGCAGACTGATGCAACCACTGTGGAAATCAGTAGGGAGATTCCTCAGAAAACTGGGATTAGGGGTCTCATCCAACCCAGCTATTTCTCTTCTGGGTATCTTCCCAGAAGAATTAAAGACACCATACCACAGCAACATATGTGCACCAATGTTTTTAGCAGCACAATTTATAATAGCTAAATCCTGGAAACAACCCAAATGCCCATCAACTGAGGAATGGATAAAAAAGATTTGGTATTTTAACACAATGGAGTACTACTTGGTCATAAAGAAGGATAAACTTGAGACTTGTATAGATAAATAGATACAAGTTGAGATCATACTAATTAGTGAAATAAGATTCACATGTGTAAACATCATTTTGTCTCCCTGGTGTGAGAAACTGAAAGAGTAAATATTGTCTAAAATGCACAGCTGATATTGTGAAGTGGGAAGAAATTGTTAAAAAGGAAAAAGGAACTAGAATGAGAGAAAGGGGAAAGGAAGGGAAAAAAGAGAAAAAATGCAAGCTAGTCACATTATTAGTATCTCTTATTTCATAGAAAAGGAAGGTTGTCAATTGGAGAATTTTTTATGCCCATATTTTGTACTCTGAGTAACTACTTTTAAGATAATAAGATGCAATGTATTAACTATTGCTATTCTTCTATCATTTTGTTATGGAATTTAGTTTTACCTTTTTTTGCATTAAAAAATCAGTATGAAAACATGAGCACTCCAAAAACAAAAGTGGCAAAAACCAAAGCAGAAAATTCACAAAACAGGAAAGCAAAGCTAATAAAAATGAAAATGTCCAGCCTATTAAATGAACATAAGTAAATAGGCATTTTATTTTTCAAAAAGTCAAATAAACCAACTGAATAAAACAGGAGAACTTCTGCAATTTAGTTAGGGAGTCCTCAATTATTTCTTCTACCATTGAATGGGTGTTTTGGCCTTCATATCAAAATGTCTAAACAATATGCTTTATTAGTTTAGGTATGTACAGATTGTCTTAAAGTAATCATAAATAAAGAAGAGATTCACCTAAAAATACTTAATTCACTATTACTGGTAATAGAGAAAACCCAAACTGAATATACGAGTATTACAATAATACTGGACAGTAGAATTCTTGTTTTAATTTTGGTCATTTAAATTTTTTTCCTTTTCATGTGATTTATCTGAATTTTTCATTTTTATATTCTGTATTTAATATTATTTTTATGTTTTATTAAAATTAATTTTGAAATGAAAGCATAAACTGAAGCGAAATCTTTATGGAGCAATTACTGTGAAGTTGAGGATTAGAAATGAACTTATTCCAAGCATCGTAAAACCACGTTAGAGTGAATGATGATTTTTCTGCCTGGGTCCTTCTCTTCTGGCCTCCTCATTCTCCTTTGGGCTGTTACCAAGCGTATAATATTTCAGATTCCAGCAAATCACCCCTGTCAGGTCATCGTAACAGTTAGGATACTTACGAGATGCATCCGGACGCCAAAACTCGCCGTGGAATTCAGTTAACAGCTCCTCCCGCCCGCTTTTAAGGATGGAGGGCAGTGCTGCCCACAGCCCCGCGGCTCACACTTGGTTCAAAGTCTCCATTGAAAAACACTTTCCCAGTTACATGAGGCGATCTAAAGTACTGGAACGTGACTTACAGAGATTAAACTGGCAAGGAGTGTGGCTGTAAAGCTGTCTAATGTGCTCCAGGGACTGGTGAGGCGATGATCTAAAATAGCCGAAGGCAAGAGCAGTTTAAAATCGGACACTGAGCAGTGACCACTTTCAAAGCTGTCTGAATCTTGGGTTGGGTGTGCAGCATTTCAGTTCAAAGGCTCCAGCCATTTCAGGATTTGGCAGGATGGAGTAAGAGGCCAGCTGAATCTTTGCCAGAGGATATAACAAAGAATTCAGAACCCCATGCTCAGCCCAACTCTCTCACACACATAAAACAATGGTTCTTTTTACCTTAGAAAGGAAAAAAAGACACTTTGCTGTTCTTGTCACGGTACCTAATGAAATTACCTTTGCAGGGCTCTTCTGATACCCTTCCTTCTGTCTCTGCAGCATCCTTTTTCTATTATCCTTGGTTCCTCTTTCCTCTAGAACTCAATTCTCTAAAGTAGGGTGAGCAGCTGTAGCAAAAACATACCCAGGATGCATTGCTCTCGGTTGTCCCATAAGGCGAGTCCTGGAATGAGATGATAAAGACAGTACATTCAGAAGAGATATCGTGAGTCAGAAATGAAGCCTTTGCATTTTCACCCACAGGCATTTGTACTCATTTGTTGTAGCAGCGTGTTCTACTCGAGACTGACTGACACACAGGCAGGGCTTCTGCTACAGACATTCAGGGATGTGGATACAAATGTGCTTCCAGTGTAGCACCTGGCATCAAGCTGATACTTAAAAATGTTTAAACAATTCTGTGCAGGGAAAAGATCTAGTCTGTAATGTCAGCTTTTTTCATTTTCTAACTGAAAGGTCATTGCTTTATTTTATCTGTGAGTATACACTTAGCCACTTGATTTGTCATAGATCTTGTGATAAAAGCATTTGTGAAAGTTCAGAAATGCTATAAAACATTGCATAAATAAATATACCTATTTAAGTCAGTGAGGACAAGTGTTACTTTCACCACATTTATTTGAGGGATTTTCTCATCATTTATTTTCAGTAGAGGCACACGGTGTAAGGTTTTCTCTTACAGTCAAACGAAGCAGAAAGTGGAGACATGGAGGTGTATAGGCCAAGACGACCAGAGTTTAAACCTGGGTAAGTCACCAAATGGATATTTGCTTTTAACCGAGACACATTCCTTCTTAGGACCTGCGTTTCTTTATATATGAAAGAAAAGATTCATACTAGATTGCACGTGATTTCCTTTTCAAATCTAGCATTATAAAATGATTTCATTTGTTCCAAGATTGTCATAAAGTTGGGCCCCACAAAGCTGCAGTGGTGAACTGACCTGTGACCTCTCAAAGTCTTTGGTTGGCACAATCTTTGCCAACACCTCTAGGTGAAAAGTGAACAATGGTTGCCTGTGCGGCCACCTCCAAATATCCAGCTGTTCGGCATGGAGGCACAGCCCGTGCGGGACTGACCACGTGGCTTCGCTTTTCATCCAGACATTTTAGCTTCATTTTGATTCAACCTCTCTTGTGCACCTGGAAGAGAATTCTACAATCCTATGCAACCCAAGGGACAGTGTAGATTTGGAGCTATTTTCCACACACAGTGCTAATATAGATAAGAAGGTCCATGATGCTTTCATGATATCCCTGCAATTGCTCATCTCTGATCTTTCAGCATGAGTCAACTGTCCATGACTCTGGATGCTTGAATCTGTAGTGATAAATAAAATCAACGGTTTCACCATGGCCTAACCACTGGGTAAGTCAAAGTGACAGATAAAAGGAATGAGTATCTGGAGAGAGTCTCTCCGGTTTGGTCATTCTTCTTTCTTCTCTGTTTATACCCAGGTCTGGGCATGCCTCTAAGTTCATTTCCTGATCTTTAACTCTTTATTTATCATCTTCAGAAAATTTGTTTATTTTCATAAATTCAGTAATTATCTTATTCATAAATGTAGAGGGAGGATGGGACCAAATCTAAACTGGTCCAATACCCTAAAGTAATATTTTCACAGCCAATGGGGAGATATATTGCAACCTCTGAAAATATAGTATAGTATTCAAATATCCCCAAAAATGTTTGCATATGCTGTTAAGTATAATATCTTAATATTTATTTGCTAATATGCAATATTGTCAAATTATGTCAAGATAGAAAAAAAGAAATAAAGACTATTCATTTATTTCATTTTATTTGTTTATCAAAATGCCAATATTATTTTTTATAAAAATTAACATTTTGATTCTTACATTCTTGTGGAAATACAAAAGACTCAGAATAGTCTTAACAATTTTGATAAAGGAACTAAACTCATGGCTTATCACAAGGTTACATTAATCATGACAAAACGGTATTGCTATCAAGATAGACAAACCACCAAGGTACCAACTTTAAGTCCCAAAGTAGATACCCACATAACAGACAATTGATTTCTGACAAAGATGCAAAAGCAATTAAGTAGAGAAAGAATTATACCTTTAGTAAATATACTGGAACAACTGGATATCCACATGCAAAAAACCTAAACCTTATAGCACATCAAAAATTTCTTAAGACATCCAAAAGTCTACTCAATATCAATTTATTTCATAAAGTATTATTTTGATCACTGCGCCACAGTTCATATTAGTGAGGTAATAACATAATGTGGAATACCAATCAGTCCTCAAACTTGGTGTTTTAAGGCAATAAATGTTTATTCATTACACGAATATAAAAGCTAACAATCTGAGCTGGATTCAGCTGGGCAGATTCTCTAGTCTTGCCTGGATCACTAGTGTAACAGGAAACAGTTGTGTTACTGACGACTGTGTCTTCCATGTTGGTTACCAATGGAATTCTTTTATCTTCCACAATCTTCTGTCTCCTAGGAGGTTATCAAGGTTAGATATGACAGTTGCAAACAGTGTTCCAGCAGGGCATGCAGGAATGTATAAGACCTCTTGAGGCCTGGGTTTGAAAATGGCCCAACCTGATTTCTATCGTGTCTTATTGATCGAACAAGTCAGATTCAGCCCAGATTCAAGTAATATGGACATAGACTTATTGATGTAAAATCGCATTGTCAATATTACAGAAATGGAAAACTGAGGCTATTCTTACAAGCAATTCACCCTCTTCCTTGCAGATTCACTGTCTCTCTTTCTCTAATTTTCTCCCAAGGAACTGTGTTTTATGGGTTACAGCAGTGGTATCCCATTCTCATTCTTGTCTGGTTAGGCGTAAACAATGGGGAATTGGAAAGTTGTACGACCGCATCAAGAGGGAAGATAGTGAGTTAATTTCCTGTTTTCTTCAGGCTATTTTTTTTCTTTATTCAGTGTTCTTCTTATGGCCACCAGAGGTAGATGCCCGATATTAAGCGGAGTCAGCAGTACTGAGGAAATGTGAAGTAGGGTGTATTCTTCTGATTGCATGAGTAGAGAAGATTTTTCTGCAGAGGAATATTTTTGACATAGACGTGAAGGCTGCGAAGGAATGAACTATGCAGGCAAAGAGAGAGGGTAGAGAGCCGTGCAGAAGGACCAGCCTACGGGGTGTGCGCTGGAGACAGAGCTTCCTGGGTCACCAGCTCCAGATTCCCAGGACTGGCAGGACAATGAGTGAGTATCTTCCCACCCTCCGGCTCAATATATTCCCAAGTAAAATGATCATCTTTTTAGTCTCTTCTAAGTCTTACTGTCCTATTTTCAGCATTCTTAGAATCTTCTGCATTACAACCCTCAGAATCACTTCTGGTCTCAACGCCTATTCAGTATTTGTTTACAGTTATGCACGATGGCTTACTAAGACATGGAAGTTTCCTGCAGTTTCCACAAAGATTTTCTGTGCTGCCTTTATTTTATCTGAGAGAAACAGTTGTTTTGTTGAAGCAGGGATGTAGCAGGAACAAAATGAAACAATATAAATGAATTTGTTTGGCATGGTGTCTGGTACAGGGTTGATGTTCCATAAATTTTCAGGTCTTTTTGTGGATCCAGAAGCTATTTTAAAATATATCCTATTACTTTATTTTAGTGCTTGTGTACAGAAGTAGCATACTGGAAGTCGGTACTGCAGCAGACGCCGTCAGTACCCCCACCTCCTGCAGCATTTTCATTTTCATGCGGTCCTCCCCACTGCTGACCAGCACTCCCTGCCTCTCTCTGCCTGATGGTTTTCTTCAGAGCCACAGCAAGCTGCCCCTCTGTCTACTGAACAGTCAAGCAGCAGTGCTGGGAAACGCACCACTCTGGGAGTAGCGCTCAGCTAGTGACTGATGAGGTTGAGAATATGAATTCGCCAGTTCTTTTGCCTCTCACATGGAATAAGCATGAGATCTTAGGATTATACTATTTTCCAATTTCCCCTTGGGGTTAGATTTAGTTGCACACTGTAGTATCTGATTTAACACCCACAATAAAGAATAAATTTGCATCATTTGCAGTAAAATGGATACAACTTGAAGCCATAATAGTAAGTGAAATGAATTAGACACAGAAGGTTAAATATAGTATACTTTCTCTTATATGACAAACTCAAAACACAAACAATTTAAAAAGCAAAATATGTAAAAGATAAATGATAAGAAACAGGTAGACTTTGTGGAGACGAGAAGGGGTGTGGGGACAGAGGGAGGCAGGAGACTGGGAAGGAGAAGGTGACGCAAAAGTGGGCTATGCATGCACCGAATCCCCAAGATGAACGTGACATCATGTATTGAAAACATATACTTATAAAATACTAGTGATGATTATGATGATAGTAATAATAATTAATAAGCAACCTTATCTTTGTTGTTTCCCCCCTCTGTATCATTTCCCTTGCTTCCTTGTGGGAATTCCTTGCATGTCTCCATATACAACACGACTCCAAATCCTGGCTTAAAGTCTACTTCAAGGGAAAGCCAAGCTAAGATAGTGACAGTTAAATCACACACAGTATTTTATGATAAAAGCTAAGAATTCTCTTCTTCTTTCTAAATCCTACTCCAGAAGGACAAATTTTATTCACTCCTTCTTTTAGTTCTTTTTATGGTAACTTCATACCTGCAGATAAAATGCTTTTATCTCTGTCTTCCAATTTATAGTTATTTTAGACCGTATCTGTGGATGTCCTTACATGAAACAATATTAAGTCACTTATGATACTACCTTCACTCTTCAGCATTTGACATGTACATTGTAATATGTGGCTGTTACTGGCTACATTTGTTTTAAAAATATATTTCAACATCTATTTCTCAATAAATCAACCTTAGTTAATCTATCCTGATATTCCACTTAGTAAAGTTCCACCTTTTCCACCCATGCTTCATTACCTATTCCTTGTCAACTACAGCTTTACTGTGGCCAGGTTGTTGGTACTTACTTTCCTTTCTATAGCCTCAATAGAGCTTTCCATACTCTGTCCATAAACATGTGTGACTGTAGGAGAGAAGATAGATGTCAACAACTTTCACACAGAAAAGTATGCTGGGCGGAAGCTAACAAATATATAAAATTATGTGGGGTTATGTTTTCTATTTCCCACATTATAATATCCAGTCACTAAAATTATAATATCCAGTCACTAAAAATATTGCTAAATTGAAATATACTCTTTTATCTTGGACTCTACCAATTGCTTAGAATCATGCCATATTTTTCATTTGTTTCATTACTTTTTGGTAGTGTGTGTGTGTGTGTGTGTTGTACTGTTTCTCTGGAGAAACTTATTGCCTTTTTGTTGATTTCATTACTTTTGTCTTGCCCTTGTTATTTTTCTCAGTAGCTCAAATTCTTTTTTTTTTTTTCTGAAAATTTTTCTCTTTTGCTTCAGCCTGTATTCTCAAAACATATTTCTAAACTCTGGAAACTGGATGATAGCAGCATAGGTAGTGGACCTTCTAAACTATCTTCATGAAAATAAATAGAACAACTAGATAGCAAAATTAAAAACACATGGGCAACATTTACAGCAAATCTAAATGATAAAATATCCCACAAATTCCAAACTACAAACTGGAGGGGGAGCAACAACAGTTCCAAAATTGATGCTGGGATTTTATCCCCACTGAGAGGTATTAGGGTGGACTCAATGGTCTACAGCATTTAGAGACAAGGTCTTTCAGAGGTGATTAGGACCACCTAAGTCATCAGGGTGGGAACCCATGATTGAATATTCATGACTTTATAAGATGAGGGAGCCAGGTGTGGTAATACATGCCTGTAATCCCAGCACTCTGGGAGGCTGAGGCAGGAGATCATAAATTCAAACTTAGCCTATAATGACTTACTGACATCCTGGTTTTAAAAACAAAAAGTATAAAAGTTTAGTGATGTAGCTCAGTAGAAAGGTCCCAGGTTATCCCAATACTCCAGGAATATTCCAATACCCGAGGGGATAAAAGAGAGAGACCATAAGATACACATATACGTGCTCCTTTTCTTTATAACTGGCCCAGCTTATGATATTGTGATATTGGCAACAGACAGGAAACTAACACAGACTGCAGGCTAAAGGGAAATTTATGAGAGTTGAATCAAACTAGAACAATTTCAGGACACGAGAGAAGAAGAAAAGAGTATATCTAAGTAAAAGTAAGGTATGGAGAAGGGTAGACACTGTATTTTTAACACAATTGGATAACAATCATGTAGAAAACACTATAAAGTTGGAAAAGATATCTGAATAAATGCACCTCTAAAAATTGAGAAAGAATTAATTTAAATTAGGCACTAGACAAGTGTCACAGTCAAGTTCCATAAACAGTAAGGTTTTGAGAAGAAAAAAGAGGAAAAACAAGAATAGTTCCTACCGACAGTGAAAGCACGCTAAAAAGAAACGTCAGTCACAGTCACGGAAACCACGAAGAAGTGCCAAAATTCAGGACAAGACCAGAAACAAAGGGAGGAGGGGGCACTACACCAGAAATAACACCAAAGCAAATGAACCCTAAAGATAATGTTATAAGAAAACACAGGGTGAAAACAATAATTGTTTTAATAAGAAAACAAACTGACCGAAGTTTGAAAGTGCAGTTTTGAAGGCAGGCAGAGAAGGCTCGTCCTGCGCATCGGATGATACCAGCGCACAGGTGCCCACTTCTGAAAGCATCAGAACCTCGCTGCTTTTCAACCAGGTGAGAGACGGAACCAGGCCTTAGACACCAAGCGCTTCTCATCTGGGCCGTGAAGAAGACCTTGAATGCCCCCGAGTGGAGAACACACCTGCAGCACTGCCAAAGGGTGGAACCCGAGCAGGACCGAAACTCTGGGTCCAGCCGGCGGTGCGCTGGAGACAGGGGCGGAGGCGAGCACGGAGACCACATCATAGCGCGCCATCTCCAGTACTCACGCTGCAGGTCAGATGGTCCCTTAGCAGGTACATTGTAAGGAAAGAGACTGACTAATGATTTTGTTTTGTTTTTAATGGGCAAAAGCGAATTCTAGCGTTGGGGCACATACTGTTGTGATAAACCACAAATAAGGGTAATATCAAGATAGTGGCTGCTTCCACGGGGAGGCAGGATGCCCTGAGCAGGAAGGATGCGTGGAGCAGTTTGGGGGTCACAGGCCAATGTTTGCTTGGACTTGAGTGATGGTTAGAGGATGTGGGCTTTTTAATAATTCAGGATAAAAGTATGCTTTTTCATGTTTTTCTGGGTCTGTGCATTGTATTCAGTAAAACTTGTGTTGGAAAAAGAAAAGAATCCCCTCCCAGAAGAGGTTGATAAAGAAAAGAAAATATTTTTGACAGAAAATGGTAAAGAGACTTTGAATAAAGTTATTTTATCATGATGATAAATACATTAAAGTGTAAATGCAAATTACCTTTTGTGTCAAGGACTCAGTGAATGTTTCAACAAATAGTCAATGTTTTAACTCCCTTTTTCATTTCTAGAGTCAGTGGAATAAAGGCAGGTGTAGCATGTATTTTCTTTGCTAGACATTTTATAGGCAACTTTGTGTGGTCTTTGTTTTCTCTTTTCTTTTTCTTTTTCTCCTTTTGTTTGTAAATGAGATAAAAAGTAGAAAAAGATGATGCTACAAAGGTTTGAGAAGATTTTTCTTTACTAGTTTAGTGAGATGGGGAGTACTATGAAATATTTATGGTTAGTACTTTGGATAAGAAGATAAAGAGCCAGTAGCATATTCCAGACAGCTCTGCCTTAAGCTAAAAGGTATTTTTGCTTGGGTGATTTATCCTGTTTAAATCCTCATAGTCTCATTTGTAAACGGAAGTTGTTCTGGCTGGTTGAGAGAAAGGAGGGAACTCTTAGTCAGCCTTTCAGGGGACTTGAGGAGCACCCCTACCCCACTCAGGTGTGCGTTCTCTCCTCTGTTTACCTGGCCAGCATAAAAGAGGAAGTGGAAGAGGCCTTGCTGCCTAGAACGCAGCCACCCCAGACTGCATTATCATGCTTGGAAACCTTCTTCCATCTTCTCACACAGACAAAAATGCCGTGTGTGTGTGTGTGTGTGTGTGTGTGTGTGTGCTCTGGCAAGGGCGCCATGACTGGAGAACAACATAAGCTCCAGGCTAGGAGCTGTTTCGTAACAGAAACTGCAGTGTATTTAAATTCAAGCAAATGGTTTAAAAACAAGGACCTAATTCTTTGAAAGAAATTCTCTGCTTCCCAGGAAATGATCTGTTGGGTTTTTCAGAAACAGTGGTGTCTGGAGCCAACTTTCGAGCACCAACAGCGGGAGCATCTTCCTGACGGCCTGTCACATGGCAGAGGGGACAGGGACGGAGGTGGTGGGGTTGGAGGTGGTGGTGGTGAAGTCTTCTGCAGTGGGAGTAGTTGCACCACAGAAAAGTAAATGCAAAACCTGCCACTCCTGCTCCTGTGTCTCTTCCTTTCTCTCTCTTTCCTTGATTTCTTGTTCTCCCTTTCTTTTGAAGATGACTGCTAAGCATATACCAGTGCACCAACAACCAACACAGAACTCAACACACTGGCAGAGCAATCTTCATATCACTTTACTTCATGCAATCAAAAATCAGTTTAATCAGGTTGATAATGACAACTCCTACTTCCAAATGCTGCTTTTGTTTGTCGTATAAATAATTATTAAACACTTACCACTTGCCAGCTGCAGCTAAGGTAATGAGGATACAGTGGCGAACAAAAGATCCCCTGTTCCTGGCTCCGAATGAGCAGATAGGGAAGATAAAACCAAGCAATGAAGAATTATAAAGAGATCTGTTCTCTAGAGGAAGAGTTTGGGCACTTGGACGGTTTACAGTGAAGAAAGCTGACTCAGGAAGGTCAGGCGAGGACTCTTCTGAAGAGGTGGTCAGGGCACGAAGGGTGAGAGAGTGGCGAGACGTGTGTGTGTGTAGAGGGAGGGCAAAGAGGGAACGTGAGAGCCTGGGGCAGGAAAATGCTCCACACCATGAACTTATTACGGTACTTTGGGTGCCATAGTTAGGACTTCCTTTTTTATGAACAGAGAGAAACCACCCAACCGTCCAAGAGTAGGAAATATTAAGCTCTTTTCTGCAAAGACAAAGAAAAAGCAAGCATGCTCATTCACACTGCTGATATTTATCACTACGGTGGACGCAAGGAAGCCAAGAAAGAGGAGTCAAGACATTAATGGTAGGACTCACAGGGATGATTTGGTGGCTGATTAGTCTGATGCTATACATTAAGTTCTTAGCGTGGTATCTGGTGTATAGAAAATTTTTGGTAAGTACTAAACATTACTACTATTAATTATAATTATTTGGGAAATGTTTTCAACACTGAGTTTCTACTGCCTGTCTCGTGAAATAAAGATAACAGCTGTCCCAAAGTACAAATGCAAAACAGGAGCCATATACTAAACTAGAAGGCACAAACAATTTTCGTTACCAGATGAGCATGACCAGTGGAGTGGCCTCATTTCTCTTTCATCTCGAGGATATTTTCATGGGTGTGGAAATTGCTCTTGGCTCCCAGAAAGAAAAAAAAAAACCCAAAAAAACTCATGCACGTAGCTCAGCTCTGGAAGTGCAACTGGCTGCCTTTGTGTTGACACAAGTACTTTTCTTCCTTAACACTCAGCAGACCTTGTGCGTACGAGAAGAGGTGTCCGCCAGGAATCTCCTGTGAGTTTCCAGTCTGGGCCCATGTGCTTTGGCAAGATTCCACACCACAATTGCCAAGACATCCAAGCCTAAAAGTAGAGGCACTGCTGGTTTAACGATGTACTGACGGAAGCTTTTAGAAATGTGTGCTTTCTATTTGTGCCAAGGGGGTGTTTTTCCTCTGCTCCCCATTTTCTGCAGGTGGCCCATTTAACCCCCAACCACTTCTTTCTGCTTTGATTCAGGGAAGTTACTTGTCTTCCCCATACATTTCAGATTCAACAATCCTTCATATTTCCTGTGTCTCTCCTTATCCCCCCTGTCTGCCTGGTGCAAAGGGGAAATGATATTTTTCTTAAAAAAAAAAAAAAATCCTACAGAATGAAACCTTTCCGTGAGTCGGAAACAAATCTGGCAACATTTATACATTTATACCTGGGCAGTGAGGGATTTGACTCCATGACCGGAAACGGTTTGCTTCAACACCTGAGCTTTTTGTTTTCTTTTTAATGATCTTATTTTAATGGTTTGTTTTTGACAAATCATGAATTTCCGCTGAAAGGAATACATATGACACCTCATTCCTCTGACTGGTGACAGGAGTTTATGAAGTCTGCGACGGTAAAGTGAGGGGAAGTGAAAGGGAATTGTGAAAAATAAAAAGGCGGTCCCCGTTTGAAGAAACCCCGATCCCTGACGGAGGTGAAGTGCAGGCACGTCCCTGGTGATTAGGAGAGGAAGGCTCGGGGGAAAGGATGACACCTTGAGGCAGCAGCCAGACTAAAATGAGAAAAGAAGCGTCCAGGAGGACCTGCCAGGTGCAAAAGGACAGAAAAAGGAGATTTTAAGTAGGTGTTGCTTAGAGAAGATGAAAAGCACTCAAGGAAAGGAGACATGGATAGCGCGGTGCAGAACTAGCAGATGCAAGGACCAGAATCCGACAACAGGCAACAGGTTGTGTGTACACAGGAACACTCAAAAGGATGGGTCCACACACACGCACAGATGCAGAGAAGCAAAATAAGCCTGTGTTTCACAGAGTCGAAGCAGGTGTTAGGCAGCCACAGGAATTTAATTATTCACTTTGGAGACCTGATGGGCGCAGCGATAGGTCTTTCTGGGAGATGTTGTGAGGGAGAAAAGAAATAAACGAGTGAGCAGGAATAAATGAGTGAGGCAATGCGAGCCTTGCTAACCATCCCACTCAACCCGTCCACTGAGGGACCTCTGCTTTCCTAAGAAGCAACGTTCTGTAATAATGGAGTCAGACAGGATGTGTGACGGGGAAAACACACACATACACACACGTGCACACACTTCTGTGCCTTATTTTTCTTATCTGTTAAGTGAATATTGGGGTGTCATCCATTAGAATTGAAGCACCTGACTCCTCATGCAAAATGAAGGGGTCTGAACTCAGTCATTTCTAGAATATTCAAATCAAGTGCTGCCCCACATGCCCTCTGCTTGTCTAGCATTTGAAATTATAGAACACCAGTTTCTTTCCCTCTGAGCTGACTCCGCATACCCTCCGTTTTTGAGAGACTTGCCTGTAGACTCAGTATAATGTGAAAAGATTTTCTGCTGAGCTTCTGATACTGAACATATGATGTGTCTCACAAAGGTGGAGACCCTTAGTTTGTGTAGCTGGGGCTTCAGAACACACCACAAGCTCATCAGAAAGCAGGTGCATTCTCAAAGACGAGATTACTTTCTGGTGATGTGCTGGAGGTTCTAACAAGAAAGATACTATGTAAAACTATGCTGCGGGGGGAGGTTTTCTGTTTTATTTAGTTATATCTTTAGGTCATATAAGTCACAGTCAACAATGTAAACCATTAACACAAGTTTAAGGTATTGTATGGCTTATTTTTTGCATGACTCCAAGACTTCGCAAGAATAGTAAAAGTTGGAGTTCGTTCAGCTACATGTTCTTTGCCTTCTTTCAATTATCTTCCCATCTCAAAGGGTCACTCATACTACAAAGAGCTTTACACTGATAAGATTCCTGGATGACTGACCCCATAATGGTATTTGGAGGATTAGATTAAATGTGACAGAGCATATAAAGAACCTAAGCAGAGAAGACACAAATGAAAGTTGGGTTCTTACTCCTGCACCATCCCTGGGTTGAATCTGACTCTCTTCCCTCAAGTCTAGCAGCATGTACCCTGAATCTCTAGTATGGATTATTTCCTCCCGCTTTGTTCTATGTCAGCCTTCCAGCTGGACTGCATGCCCCTGGAGAGTATGAGTCAGGTCTTATTTATTTTTACAACCTTCCTAACCAAATTTAACCAAAACATCTGGAAGAAAAAGCCTCCCTTCATTAAAAGCTGCCTCTATTTTGACCAGCATTCTTAATAACTCTAGGGGCTTTGACAGTTCCTTGTTGTTCCTCTGATCTTTGAACCTTACCTCATTTCTAACCTTTGTCTATACTTCTCAAATTAATAGAAAGTATAGTCTGTATCCTAATTTAAATTAAAATTAACTTTGCTTTGAAAATGCTGTGAACTCTTGGTGATAGGCTCTCAGGGAGAGGAGTTGCAGTATGTCATGAAGACCTTGGACAAGGAGAAGCGAAATACTCTTCAGAAGGGGACATTTGCATCTCCTTCTTGAATACAGACAGGTTTGTGCTCTGGAGCACAGCTGATGTTTCACTTTTGCCTCCACTAGGAGAGAGCTTCTTAGAGCAGACCAGAAACAGCACCATCACCTTGAAATTGTGAGATACTCTCCACGCTTGAGTCACACCTGAATCAGCAATCTGCGTATCACCAAGCAGACCAGGAGACTTGAAGCACTCTTGGTTGAAAATCACTAATCTTTTAACGATATTTCGGCCAGAATCAGGTTTCCAGCACTGTGGCTTGCTCCTCTGTGAGACAACAACACAGAGGAGGGCGCAGGTTTGGCATTCTGTCTTTGCTAGCTGAACTCCAAACGAGTAACATTAACCAGGCATCTCTCCTCCCATCTCTAAGCTAAATGGGATTTTTTCTAAGTTCTTTTCTTAAACTTTTGTGTTCATAAACCTCAGTGAAATTTCCGTAGAACTATATTAGAGAAATAGCAACATAAACTTCATGCATTTTCTGTTGATAGAAGGCTCATCCTTCCTTTCTGGGTAAGATAGGAAGTCTGTTTTCTTATCAATCCTTGCAAGATCTGTCTGGCAAACAGAGCACTCTGAAGTACCAAACCAAGCTGTACTGTAAAATCTACTTTCTTCTCAGCGTATAAGTGCTAAGGAAATTTTAAGTGGTAGAAATCTGAGGCAATTAGGGGAAATAGAGGGGACCATGAGCTTAATTTGTTCTATGATTTTGGAAAAGATGGCCGGCCATGTTTGTGTTTGTGTGGGAAAGATGGCCATAGTTGTGCTTGTTGCCTGATACAGAACTTGCAAACAAAAAGAAAATTTTGCCAAACACTTCTGTTTGCAAACTAATTTGTTGGCAAAGAAAAACATTTGTGAATCAAGACACCGGTGTGTAAGCATCCAACTCCAGCTGGGACAAGTTTATGTAGGCATACGCCTTGCTTCTGCTTTGAAAATTGCTTAGTCCAGATTAAAGCTCCTCACTTCTCAGCGGGTCATTGATATGCATGCACGTGCTCAGGCTGAAGGAGCAATGGCCCTGGGCATGGGCTGCCGCACACTCCACGGTCCTGGGCTGAGGAACTGGGCTAGGTTCACCCTGCACTGGTCCCGGGAAAGCAGTCCTTACCCTCTTACAGTCCACGGTGCAGTAAAGACATGGACAAGTAGGCAGAAATACAAACAGTGGGATGTATTTTGCAACTGTTGTGTGTGGGAATGTTCAGACACCTGATTCAGTTAAAGGAGTCAGTAAATATTTTCCAAAGGAAATGACTAAAATCTAAAAGACAAACGTGAGTTTGCCATTGAACATGTGATTGGGAGTGTCAAATTGAAGTAGGTTTGGCCTAAAGCTGTTTCTATACACATTTTAAATTTATAGAAGGATTTTTCCATACGTAATGAGCCATAACCTAACTTGATGTGCAGACAGACTGTAATCTAACATGAGAGTAAATTTCTGCAATAAGGAACTGAGTCTTAGCTGATCATAGCAGCTGAAACCCCAGTCAATCAGAAACTGAAAGCTACCAAAACATAACCATGTAAGGTAAATGCTGGCTGCCGCCAATCAGGTTTTTTCTGTATGCTGCTTCCTTTTCTCTGGCTATAAGTATAGTTTGCTTATGTGGTTGGGTGGAGTATTCCAAACCATTTAGTTTGAATTGGTACTGAATTTTTGAAGAGTTTCTGTGCTTAAACAAACTGCAAAATTTAATGTGTGCAAAGCTTTTCCTTTGGCAAGAGGGTGAAATGAAAAGGAATTGGGGATGATGGATAATGTAATAGACAAAGCTAAAGGCACCAACAAACGAAAGAAGGTACATTAGGCCTAAAGTAGAAGCAAGAAGGAAATGGGAAAGTGAGAAATGAGAAGGAACTTTATGCGAAGACATTATTACGGAGTTGTAGGCAGACTGATGCTGTAGCTTTTAGGGGATACATTAGTAGATGGAGTAAAGGTTTGACTTGAATATAAGTGAGGCTGGATAACATATAAGTAAATTCTCAG
>RJWM01020254.1:0-37507 GCA_004363535.1 Dasyprocta punctata
TGTGGCCTTCCCAGCACAGAACCGTGAATAAACTGGCGTGAGCCCTTATTGGGGGCTCTTAGGTTCCCAGTTGGTACTGTGGGAGGCATTGTCATGCATTCGGGTCTCTAGTGGGACTCTTGCATGATATTGCTGTGGGATTCAGGCCCTCGGCTATCCTGGGTCTTAGTGTTGTGGACAGATCTTCCTGCACTGTCTCATGTTTAACTTTGGGTGATTATTATAAAACAGTATTACAAACCCTGTGTCCTATATGTAGTTGTTCTCCCTGTAACCCCTGACTACAACACAGGGGAATACAAAGCATTGGAATGAAAGCAAGTCCAAAATCCAGCAGGGCAAACATTAAGTCCTGGAGTTCTCCACTCAGTATCTGAAGCAATCTGGTTGCAAGCTCCAAAAGACTTGAGTGATTTCACTCCTGTAGCACTTTCAGGGGTCTTAACTTTCATAGCTTTCCTTGGATGAACCATGTTCCTTGGCTTCTCCCTTACATCTTTACACATTGCTCTCTGTAGGTGGGGTGGAACATGTACATTTTTCTTGTATTTAAAACTAGCACCACGTGGATGCTGCCCAGGTTCACTTCCAGCTGGAGCAGTAGCCAGACTTTCCTCTCTCTTGGCTGTAGGGGTTGACTGCCTGGATTGCTGAGCTCTCTGAACCTAATTGTGAGGAACACCTTCTCTATGCCATTGCCATTGTGGAATCTGGTGCAGTTGCCTCTATTCTGGAACGTGGTGTGGCTGTGACCCTTTTGAAACCTACTATGACCTCTGTCACCACTCCAGGACATGACACTCTGCAGCTTTTTCCTCCAAGCAAACTCTTTCACTTTTGAAGGCCTGAGGCTGTAAAGGGTGGAGGCCCACTGCTTCCGGGGATGCCTCCAGTCCATTTTTTTTATTCCTTTGTTACTTCTCAGCAATCAAGATCTCAGCTTGATCTTTAGTCCACAGCTTTCTGGCCAAACTCACAAGGTTTTAAATCACCATGCCATGCTCTTTTCTCTTGATTCCCAACATAAATCTGGCTAAGAGCCCCCAACAGTAGCCAGGCCACTGTTTCAACATTCTGCTGTCTTGTAATTTCTTTTTTTATACTAATCAATCCTTCACCCTTAATCTCAGTCTCAGGCTAAGTCTCTGGCCATGGGCAGAATGCAGACAAACTTTCTGCCAAGCAGTAACACACATTGTGTGGAGTCCAACAACCAATGCAGCCCTTCTTCCAGGCAGAAACCTCCCAAGCCTGGTTCTTCCCGTCAGGTTTTGTATCAGCCTTCTGATCTCCCGGGCTCTGACCAGAATCTCCCATTTGGAACAGTCTAAGCTGTTCCATCTCTATGCATTCAGGTGACATTTCTGAACCTTTCCAAACTCTTCCCACAAGCCATTTCCAAAGACTCTTGAACCACACGGTTAGGAATAGTCACAGCAATGACTCCACTCTCTGGTACCAAATTCTGTCTTAGTTACTTTTCACTCATTGCCAAGACAAGATACCCGATGCTCAAAATTAGGGAAGGAAAGGTTTATTTCTTACAGTTTCTTGGGAGTTTCAATCCATACTTAGTTGGCTCCAAGGCAGCATGGCATGGCAGGGCAGCCATTCATGGTAGCTGCCAAACAGCAAGGTGTGCTGGCAAGAGAGTGGGTGGGGGGCAAGAGTGGAAAGAGGAAGACCTGCCTCCCTAACACTGCATATCAGCTCCACCCCTGGGCAAGTGCAGCACTCATATCACCAATTCCAGTGCTAGACAACAAAACAATCACAAATGCCAGACTCAGCCCCGTCAAAAGTAAATGAGGACTTGAGGGGACATAGTATCAACCAATACAGTAGCTATTTAGTGGTTGTCAACATCTCCACAATGTGCATTAATCAGTTTTCTCCAGAGTGTAAGTACGGATGCACACAGATGTAGATTTGTTATGAGAACTGGTGAATACGTATATGAGGCTGAGTCCCCTAATGTGTCATCTGCAGGCTAAACAGCCCGGAAAGCAAGAGTATAACTAAGTCCAAGCCCAAAGACCTGAGCATTGTCAGTGATACGTAACCTGAATCCAAGGCCTGAGATTTGATGACCATTAAGTCTCAAAGTCTGAATCCAGGAACCAAGAGATCTGATGTCTGAAGGCAAAAGAAGATAGAGAGAACCCACCTGTGTGCCTTTTTGTTCTATCCAGGCCCTCCAAGAGTTAGAAGATGCCCACATACATCAATAAGAGTGATCCTGACTTGGTCTCCTGATGCAAATTCTAATCTCTTTGGGAAATATCCTTACAGATACTCCCTGAAAGAGTGTTTTAGCTCCAATTGGAAGATCCTTTCCTCCAGTCAAAATATCTATCACCACCACTTAAATATAGTTAAGCACATAAAATGAATGATCACATAACATACTGCATTATAGATGGAAACATTATTTTAAAGAGTCATGAAGCCAAGCTGATCTTGGAGGGTATAAATTGTATTTAATAGGCCCCTGAGTTTACAGTGACAAACTATACCAGGTATAGAGCACCTCCAGTTAAGCCAGGCTATCTGGAAATCAGAATTTGACCTAGCCAGAAATTCATGTCCAATTTTTGATAGTGATAAGTTATTAAGAAGAAATTACTTTCATGACCTTGCTAAACCTGATTGTCTATTCTATTGATTTTTATGTTGATTCTTTGTAAATAATCTATAACCTACATAAAAAAGAAGAAATTACTCAACCAACATCTGTGGTGATTTTGTTTAAGGCAAATAAGTGACAGAACTGTTAATAATGCAAGATAAGACTTATATAAAGAAACAGTAGTGGAATGAGCATAGAAATTATAAATGATCTTACAACCGTGACATAATGAGATAGTAAAAGAGAAATGTTTAATAAATAGAGTATGCTGAATTCCAATCTTTTATTAACAGGGTATATTTTAAGGAATGGATAAGAATAAGCATATTAGGTAAATATATATATATATTTAATGGTCCAAGAGTTTATTAGACATACCATTGCAAGACACAAAATGATGGATAATGATAACAATCACAGTCTATCAGCCAAGTGCCACATGGCTTTGTGAAACTATTCCATAGGCCATTCTTGCACTCTCAGCTCCCAAAGGGCTGCTGAAAGAAATGAAGCCCCCCTCAAGGGCCCTGACAGAAAGGAATTCCAGAGAGTGGCTCAGAGAGCTTTCCTACTCTTAGCAATGTGTGGGAGAGTAGGGCAAAATTCTACAGGACAAGGAATTTCCAAATTGAGTAGGTGGGAAATAATTGCACAGGTGATATCTGAGGTCCCAGGCAGTGTCCTGGGTCTGGGACAGGACATGGAGGACACAAGAGAATAAACAACAGGGATCCAACAGTAGATCTCTCTTCTACTTCTTGTTGCCACCTCTCTCCTCAAGGGCCAGGTGGATGACAGCACCACTGGCCATGTTGTAGTAAGCCAGAGAGTCGGAATCCTTGATGACAATACCCTCATACTGTAGTTTTTGTTTCCCTGCAAGCATGCCTGTGGCTTCATGAATCTTTACTTTGATGACAGAGACCTGGTCTGTGAGTGGGAGGGTGAAGACCAGCACCTGCTGATTCAGATTCCATTCCATCTTTTCCTGCATGTTGGGTGCCTGTACTGTGATAGACACCAGACCATTGTTCCTGTGCAGGAACTCCTCCTCAGGCACGAGGCTGTCTTCTGTCTCCAGTTTCTTGGAGGGAGGCTCATCCCCCATGGGAGGTAGAGGGTGCACAGGGGTCATTGGAGCTGGAGCTGGGACAGGAGCCACAGGTAGGCAGGGACAAAAGCTGTTGGTACAATCATGAGGGGTGGACGGGGTGTCATGATTGGAGGTGCAGAGGGAAGCAAGGGCACCCCATTGATCCGGGGTACATAGATGATGGGTGGCATGGGGGTGATCACCGAGCTTGGGAGCAGCAGCACCACAGATGCCTTTGGTGGGCAGGGCATGGCAGGCACTGCAGACACAACTGTAGTAAGAACAAGAGGTGGCATCGCAGTGGTCGGGGGACTGATGTTATGGGTGGGGCCAAATTGGGAATGTTCCTGGCTAAAGATGGGGGTGGAAGCTGCTGGGGGGTTTCATTGGGCTTACTGGGGCCAATCTTCTCTTTGGTATCATCTTCGGGCACCAAGCCCCTGACCTTGTGGATGACCTCAGTCTGCTTTTGGAGGGTGATGTTGGGTTGGGCAGCTTGCTGGGTCTGGGCCATGCTGCCTGAGTGACCATCACAGGTGACCTTTTCCTCTGGCTTCTGGATCTCCTCCTCACCAATCTTCTTACCAGTGGCTGTTTCTTTCACACCAAAGATGTCAGTTCACTGTTCAGCCAACTGCTTCAAACTGCTCTCCATATCCAGACCTGGTGCATAAACCTCATCATCACTCTGCTCCTTGTGAATGGAGTGATCTTGCTGCTCCAGCCAGCAGAGGTCCAGGGGCCAGATGCTCATGTGTTTCTGCATTTTGCTGGCAGGAATCTTCTTCCCCTACAATGGGACACACAGGTATTCATCTGGAGCAGGGGTTGGAGGCAGGGGCTTGGAAGCTTTATGATCATAGTCTTTGCAGACAATGACTTGGACTTGAGTCAGGAGCAGAGGCGGAGGCATGGGCGTCTCTGGAGGTGGGAGCACTTTGTGCCCTTCCTCTTCATCCTCTGAACCCTCATCTATGTCCTGAACTTGGGTATCTTGGTCCAGCTAGGAAGGCATTTCCTCTGATTTTTCATCTTTCTCATCAGACTCAACCTCTGTCTCAACTCCCTCACTCTCCCCAAACTTCTCACAGTGCTCCTGACTGAGGATTTGGGCACTCAGCTCCTCTGGTGTAGTGTGGGAGGGAAGTTCCCTTGCTCATTAGGTTGGAAGTTCACTGTCTCCATCACCACAAAACCATGCCAGTCAGTCTGATCATAGGCCGCCTGCTACTTCTCCTTTTCCTCCTCCTCCTCTTTGCTCTCACGCTCCTAGAACTTGGCCTACTCCACTTGGTAACACACCTGATGCAAAACTTCTCGAGGGTGTTCAGCTTCTTTCTTGAGCTATGCAAATAAGCCTTTGGGTGGAATCAAGATCCTAGTATACTGCTCCACCAGTTTTGTGAAATAGTTGAAGAAGCTGTGTTGTGGGCAGCGAAAGTCAAATTGGTAGTTGTGCTGTTCAATTTGTATTAGCTGGGTCAGAAACTGGTGCCTATTCCTGGCCACAAACTGATCTGTTAGCCTCATCACATCCAAGTCAAAGGCCGAGACAGATGGATGATTGGTGATAAACTCAAACTTTGAAGTGGCTCTTTGGGCACAGTGGTCTCTAGGATCCCCAGGACTTGGACCTTTTGAGGCTGCTGCTACTGCATGACCTTGGGGATGACAGCTGAGGATGCCTGAGCCTTCCCCTTCTTGAACTCGCTGACCTTGTATTGGCAGTAGGCATGGTAAGGGTCCCTGAGGTTATAAAATTTGAATTTAGGGTTTTTGATCTCATTCTGTCATATCCTCGCTTCAAATTCAGGCATGTTTCTGGCCACAAAGCTGGCAGTCTCATCTAGGATGTTCCTGACCTCTGGAGGAGTGTAAATAATCCCCACCACTGGCTTGGAAGGCACGGAATCCTTTGAAGATGCTTCTTCTTCAGTTGACTATGGGGATCGGTGACCCCTGGCAGCGGGGGTGGAGCGGGGTGGGCACCACCAGCACAGGTCCAGCCTGCAGGACTGCGACACTCAGGGTGCCAGCCCACCAGTGTAGAAGACCGCTGTGGCTTCCAGACAGACTCCCACACCCTATATTTTTACAAGAAAGACTGCTGGAGTGGTTTGTGAGACACTTACAATTCCATTTATATTTTGTATACAAAATGCACTGCTGATTCACACTGTTCTGTCCATCATTCAGACAAAGGATTGGCAAACAGGTTTTGAAAGTGGAAAGTAGGAAACATTTGAGGCTTTGTGGGGCCACATATTTTCTGCTCCAACTACTAGATTCTGTCATTGTATCAAAACAATAACTTGCAGCAATACATAAACAGGCAGATGTGCTATATACGAACATCTTATGTACAGTAACAAGATTTGGTATATTGGCAATAGTTTCCTAATGCCTGTCTCATACACATAAAATTATACATATGATGGATCATTTTAGTTTTAATGACTCCAAATTGATACAAAACCATATTTCCATTGATAGAAAGATAAAGAGTTTTTCATATTCTGACACTACTGAATGTTAATACTGTGAAGATGGTTAATAGATTAGTGCCACTCCCATACAAAGGAAAGTTATCATTGATACATTGGTAGAAAAAAATAATAGTGCATACTAGCACACATCTGGTTTGAGGCTCAACGCAGACAGCTTTATGCAGTATTTATGGTAGCAAATATAGGAAACACATTTATATGCATGACATCATTACATTCTAAGTGTAAGTCCTATTTGATAGAGATACATATTTTAGTATAAATATTAAACATCAACATTATAAATAGAAGTATATCAAGATACTATATCCTATAAGCTAACAAAACCTATTCTTAAAGTATTTCTCCCTGAGGATGATTTTTCTTCACAGAACATTTGAAAATATCTGGAGGTATTTTTCACTGTTAGAATGTAAGTACTACTGCAATCTAGTGGGCAGAACTGAAACGTTGCTAAATAGTTTAACAATGCACAGAACAGCAACTCCCAACTCAGAGAAAGAATTATTCAACCCACAATGTTAGCATTAAAAAGGCTGAGAAAATAAGATGCATTCGGTGTAAGTAAAATAATTAACAAATATTATAATGAGCTAAATATAAAGTTTAAAATGCAAGTTTTAAAAGTATAATATTTATTTTGAAATCTTCTGGTGGAATTTGTTACATATATATGGAAAGAGAGAGAGAGAGAGAGAGAGAGAGAGAGAGAGAAAGAGAACCACCAAAAAATGTATACAATTAGAACAGCAAAACTCATATAAATATTTTAATGCTAAATTTACTGAGGTATAATGAGATTAACACATAATTTTCTCTGATAGGTGGATTCACTTGTAAATAAGGTCAAAATCAAAATTTATCATATGCTCTCCAAAACTGTTGCAACCGTTAGCTCAAGCTTGAGATAAGAGGGATGATGAAGCTTCTTATTAAGTGGAAATCACACCAGCTCTCTTTCCCTGCCTTTTAATGTCATCTCTGTAATGTTAGTAATGCTTGAATTCCTTAGGGCTACTCTAAAAATAGTCAGCAAGGTGTTTTGCTTACTCCAACTCAGACACCATTTAACTCTTGCATCGTAGCCTACTCCACTTACCAATTTAATGATTTATAGGGTACTATTTTGGTTTTCAACTTTATTTACATAAAGCCTATAAACCAGTCTCTTAAATTTATTTAATGACAATAGTTATTTCTGCATTTCAAATCATGTCTATGTGTTTATACACATGCCTTTTTTCTTGTTACTTAGTGGGCTGCATATTTTTTATCAAAAAGAAAACTGATCATTATTAATTAGACTTTCTTTATATTCCCTACTTAATAATTTCTGGTTTCTATTTCTGATTTTTATTTCAGTACTTTCCTTTCATTTTTATTATTATTGAGACCAAGATTGAATTTATTTTGTTTTTCTTTTTGTATTTATGTTTTTACATGCTTAAAGCTTAAAGTATATGTTCCATGGCAATAAATATATTTCATAAATAGAATATATTGTATATTGTTATTTTAACAAATTCTATCCATTTTGTTTGTAAATAAACTTTAAGGATGAGTTATTAAATAGAAGATTTTTGCATAACTTTCAGTTAAATTCGCCATTTGACATTGCAATTTTCATTACATGTCTACTAATATATTGTAGAAAGTTTAAAAACATGTCTAATCTATGTACTTTACTGATGCTCCCTTTTAAAATTTTAAACAATACACTTTCCAAATGCAGATTCAAAGAAAGTATATTCTATGTTATTGGGTTGTATAATTTGATATATCGACGTATATATCTCTCACATTGTATGATTAGTTTTTCTGTATTCTTTATATATTTTGTGAATTTTATCTATTTGATGTGAATGGTAATGGTTTTATTAGTTATTTCTATCTATGGCTTCTTGAAACTACTTGTAATTTCTGCCTCATACAGTTGTGATATTTGGTGCTTATAGCTTTGTGTTTGTGTCATTATAATGAATTTCAACTTAATATTAAAACATGTCTTCCCTTGACTCCTTCAGTAATAGTGATCCATTTAAATCAGTTTGATATTAAGATTATAAACTTCTCCCTTTTTTATTTTGAACTTTTTCGGGAAGTATAGAGATTAAACCTAGTATCTTGCATATTACAGACAAATGCTCTACCACTAGCATACCCCAAAACCTTTGTTTCCCCTTTATGTTTTTACTTCTCTTGTAATCTTTTGATAGCTCTTTCACTTTTAACCACTTGAATAAACTTGTGATGAGTGTGATAATTCACATAGGAAAATTCCATAAAGCTAACCTCCAAATCACCCCAGGGTGGGGAAAGTGATTAAGAGGAAGTACAGTGAGGTCAGTTTGCCCCTGAAAGAATAAATGTATTTGCTAAACCAAGTTCTTTGTATTGTTCACAGTCAGTTACAGGTTGAATTCCTTGTTCTAGATTTAGCCAAGAGTAACAGGGACTGTGCTAATAAGGATGTGGATTTTTGCTTTAAATTCTGCTTGCTGTAAGGGCTCTGGGCTGTTCTGCCATCTCCCTAGTGCAGCAGGCAGTTCGGCAGCCAGACTAGGCTAATAAAGGTTCTTCTAAATTCATAATTGGCTGCTTGGTTTCCTATGCTGGTTTTGAACCGATAACAATGAGTATGTTGTATGTGATAAATAACATATTAATTATTATCATGTATTATGTTCTTCAAAAATTTTTAGTTTCTTCAAATGTAAGTAGTTATTATAGTTATTTATTGGTGAGGTAGACCACTTTGATATTTTATGTCATATTATTGATTTAGTTATTGCTACATTTATTAGACTTATTTCTTTTTCTACTATGTGTCCTCTTTTTTTGTAATGTTTTTCAGAATTCAAAAACAATCATATTTGTTCTACTTTTGCATTTACACTGTCTTTGATGTACTTACCTTTTGTTTCCCATTTATCCTTTAAACTCTTCCTGTTCATTATGATGTTATCTTTGACTTCCATCTACTTTTTAGAACTTTCTATTACTACATGTTTGCAGTACATAGGATCACATTCCTCAGGGGAAATCAGTGCATGTACATAACACATCTCAATGCCTATTTGGTGCTTCTACTCTATAACTACATGTAAAATCACCCTTAGTTATATTTTAAATCCAAATTAGACATACACTGTCAGATGGGAAATCATTAGCCTGGGATTAAATCATAAAGATACAACTTTAAGTGAGAATTTAGAAATTTTTAAGACTTTTTTCTAAACTCTGCATAGGTGCTCCAGGGATTTTAAGCTCACTTGTGCATAGAGAGGATTTTTCATTCTCACAGATGCTTTTATTTAAATCTACCTTAACACATTTGAAGAATACAGTACACTTGCATCTTTTCTGTGCCTCAAAATTCTTCCAAATGTTAGAAATTCAGATACGCTATATTATTTATATGCATAAAAGCTATACCTGTCACAAAATAATTATTTTATTTACTGTAGAACATTTTGCCATTAAAGCAAAAATCTAATATTTGTTTTCACATGCCATCTCTAGAATAACAATAATAACTATATGTTGTATGTAGTAATAATTTTATAACGTGTAGTAGAAATGCCAAGGAACATTTCAAGTTTGTTTCTTTGTTCATTATTTGTTTTAGCACAAGCTATATATATATCTAATTTTACAATGGTTTAATTTTAAATGTTGTGTAAATTCTGTCTGCTATCTTAAAATTATTTACATGGATATAAATATTATTTTTCTGTTTCCCTTGTATAACATTTCAATCATACATATCTATCTTTTTGTAATTAATTTGATGTCCTTGTTATGTCTTTTTAAATCTATCTATGAAACACCCTTTCAGCAGTAGGAATGTTCCATTCCTGCATATCTTAATCACGTTTAGGAATAAATGAAAACATCTGAGATAGTTCATAATATTCTTTTTTTTATTACCTGCTCCCCGTAATGTTCTTTGGATCAGGAGTGTTAAACTTTTTATTGACTTGAATTCATGACCCAAGAATATTTTGAATACAAAACAGCAAAAGAGAAATGTCTCTGCTTGTATTTAGAAAATTTAAGTAATCATTAAATGTAGATGTTTATCCACTTAATTTTATTCAGCATGAGAAATTTCTTTTTCTTGAAAGTGATAAAATAATAATAATATTTATAAGTTTTCAATAACTACATTATGACCTATTATATTCACAAAATGACATTGCTTTGGATACTATCTTTCACTTGTTATTGCTATTACTGAGATTTAAAAATATTAATTAAAAGCCAATTAATGGTAGAATTAAGACCTGTATATGGAAATATTTGTTCATCAATTCCAAGTTCTAAAACAATACTATATTTGGCCTCAGAAACCAAGTAAATTTTCTAAAACATAACCAATTTTTATAATAAACAGCAAAAAATTTCAAGTATTTTCACCCTCTCCCCTCAACCCCCAAAAGAGATAAATCTCATGTAGATTTTTATGGAATGTAAGCATTGGATTGTGAAAAATACCCACATTATTTTGAAAGTAAAGCAAATTTTAAAAAATGCAGTGTGATGATATATGCCCAAAGGGCTATCACTGTCTAAATAAATATACAGAATTTTGTGTGACTAGATGAAGAGAATAGCTGTTATAGCTATATTAGAATCTGATAATACTATTTCAATGAAAAGAATATGAGAATAATGTGAAATCAAAAATAGCTTTACTTGAGTCTATTTTATTTGAGTTTTTAATGTGATGATATGCCAGTGTTATTTACACCATTAAAGATTGAAAAATGTGAACAAGAGCCTATGTATTAGGACTCTGAATTCTTTAAACAATGACAATCCCATGCAAGCTGTCCATTCATTTTGATCTCAAATGTTGATGTTTTTAATATATACAGTATTTATGAGCAGAAGATACTTTCCAATTCATCTTTACCTGTTGCTAGGTATTACTACATTTATCAACTTGTATTTCTTTTCAGAGAAGAGAAATATACTTTTCATGATAACTCCACTGTGGAGAAATAATATCTTTATCTTATGCCTTGATATTCCAAGCTCTTAATATCACTATTTTTATATTTACTTCCATAAAATTCTGAAATATTCTGTACATTTCCCTGAAAAGAAAAGTAGAAAATCTTTATATATGCAAATAGATTACTGTTACAGTGTACTGATGTAACTGACGCTCTATCCCAATAAAAACTCTCAATTTAAAAGGCCAATTGAAAAAATTAGAGCTCTTTATTAGCACAGGCCTGGAGATGCAGCATCCCCATATGCATAGGGAAGACTGCGCCCCGAGCTGAGGAAACAAACCTCTTTTAAGCAGTAAAACCGCAAACACCTGGGGTAGGGGACGGTTTCATTGGAGGGTTTACACCTGGCTAGGTTTCGGGGGAGTGGCGCAATACAGAACAGGAACACGGCATTTGAGAAAGAACAGCTTGTGTTCATCAGGGCATTGCGTTCTTACAGGAACAGGACAGGGGGTACTCTCGGGCACATGGCACTTGGGAAAGTACAACTTGTGTGTATCAGGGCATTACGTCTTTACAGGAGCAGGACAGGGGGGTACTCTCAGGCAACAAGGAGGTTCACGTGTTACATGTACTTTTTCTGGAAAAAAAAACAGGAAATGTAGAGAACAGCATGAAGAATCAGAGAGACTCTGTCCTCAGAGGAATGAGACAGAGATTAAAAATGTTAAGAAAAACATAGAAAATAGGAAAGAACGGATCCAATTATTTAATGGGGATTAGACAACTCTAGATTCTATGACCTAGGGAAGCCCCCATCACTCAAAAATTTGGGTGGGAAGAAACAATGAACAAGTTAAGGAATAAATGGACAAAAGTAATTGATACATAAATAAAAGGAACTTTGAAATGCATTACTTGAAATTAGGTATGTAACACAAGCACATTAATGATTATTACTTATAGGAGTTTTGTGTATTCTGTGATAAGACTTTCATCAAAACAAAGATGGATAATTCTTGCTGTAAATAAGACTGAAGTTAGAAAAATACAAACAAAAGGAACATTGTTTTATTACTGCAAAAAATTTATATAACTTAACAACAGATTATAATTTTATGAATTCTCAGTTTATTTCTCTGTGATCATTTATTAGAGGTTAAATTCTCACCAAAGAAACTGTTCTTAAAGTAAAAGAAAAATAAAATTTCAATCATCTATAATTGATAGAAAAGGAGATATTAACTTCATCTAAAGAGTCCTGGTGAGAGCTGGGAATATAGTTTAGAGGTATAAGTGCCCACTTGGCAAACACAAGGTTCTGAATTCAATTTATGTACAAAAAAAAGAAAAAGAAAAAAAGAAAAAAATCATTCTGCTGAAAATGAAGTAAATCACAGGTTTCAGCAATCTTCAGTTCTGTACACTCTGAAGAGCTACAGAATAATTTAAACAGCAATACAAAACTTAGTCTTATGCTTTTCAAGTGTGTGAAGGCCTAACATTATCATGTTACACACATTTTAAAATTGCAGTATAACTCATTATTAAAATATGCAATCATAATTTTGAATCTGATCTCTTAGTGAGGTAGAATAGCGATGCCCTTCTGATTTTGAATTTGAAATATACTTCAGACTTCTAAATATTAAATCAGATAATGTTCTTATTTTTTAAATGTACTAGATGAGTTTTCCAGACCATAGTTAAGGCATGTTTTGAAATGTCTAATTTTAGATAAATGCATCATCAATCATAAGGTGGATTTGCATAATTCATTGTCAACTGTACCCATTAAGTTGTGAATATTTTTCAACCAGTTCCATATTATTGAGAATAATCAATAGACAGCAGTGCAGCTGACTGGGAAAAGAAAAACTTTGGATTCTGTCTAAAACGAGCTACTCATCAATCAAGTTAAAAATCGTTTAGTCTCTGATGCAGTGTTGTGAATTTCCAAATAATAGAAGACTGTTATGCTAAAGAGGAGTCATAAGTGGCACAATGTCAATCCAAGTTATAAAAATCTATTCTAAAACTCTTTTGACATTTTTATCAATAGCTTGATAATGGAATTTAAAATTGCTTGCACCAAGGACATGAGTGCAATTAGTTTTGGAGGTTCCTGGAGAAATTCCTAGAGGCAAAATTAGAAGCCCCAATAATTGTGACCAAGTCTAAAATTTTATCCATTAATGGCAGTGAAGCTGTACACAAGAATAATGCCCACAAGTTATCCCATTTGAATCCCAGGCAGGACTGCCTGGGCTGCTCATCATCTTAACAGTTCTGGCAGTACGGAATCACATCTGGCACTCTAGTCAAACTGACTGCACCAACATGTCACGTTACGACAGCTGCTTCGTAATGATCTGTTCACGTGGTTGTTATTGGATCTGTTATTAAAACTTATAAGAATAGAGGAATAGTGACCCTGCACAGACACTGTGCATCAATGAATGCACAAAGAAAGAGTCTTAGATAATCCAAGATTTCAAGAATGAAAGATGAAATGAAACAGAGTGGGGTGCGTGTCATGATGTTCTCTGTGTGTGAGGCTGAGCAACCATCTGCTTAGGAGGAAGATGAGTTAATGTCATCAAAGGAGAAGTGACTGTATTTTAAAAGAGAGTGAAACAATCAGAATAAAAGTTTTTATTGTTTTTTATTTTTTTAGCACTGGGGATTGAACTCACAACCTCGTGCCTGTGCCTGCCAGACAGGCGCTTAAGCCACTGAGCCAAACTCCCAGCCCTTATTATTATTATTATTATTATTATTACTATTATTATTGTGTGTGTTTGAGGACAAACCCAGGTGGTCTGCTCATTGTGAAGATGCAGGTCTCAAATGAACTTCACAAAGGTTAAGTGCAGTTTTTTGTAGTTATCACGATTTCGCTATATACTTCAGTGCTTTACTTCTCAGAGACATAAGAGGATTTTTCGTCCCTATTTCTATACTTATGTTGCCCATGTACCATACTTTGATCAAAGATATGTGAGTGAAAATAAAATGTATGAGTTTTCCTTGAATGCCTCTCATTCCAACACACTGAAAGACTGAGACAGGAGCACTGCAAGTCCAAGCCCAGCCTGGGTAACTTAACCACTGAGCCAGATCCTGTCTCAATAAATAAAAGGGCTGGGAATGTAGCTCAGTGCAAAGACTCTGGGCTCACTCTCCAGTATCAAAAACACACACACGCACACACACTCACACACACACACACACACACACACACACACACCCAGTGTGTGGTTGGCCACATTCTGTTATCCACACTGACGTGGTGCCCTGGAAGCTTATTGGAAAGAATTCCTCACTGTCCTGGGTCTCTGACTGCAATAAGAAAAGCCCTCTGCTCTCAAGGAAAGGTAACCCAAGTACAGAGGGACCCATTCTTTGTTAAGATCTTAACACCCTACAGCCACATGACTTACTCACCATGCCCTGCCCTGGTCCTGTGTTTCATGTACAACCAGAGCCCATGGAAAGCTGCTGCAAAACATGAACCACTGAGATGAGGAAGCCAAGAACAAGAACAAAACAAAACAAACAAAAACAAAGAATATATGTGGTGCTTGAAACAGACGATCACAATAATAAAAGCCGCTTACCCAGAGCATGTCATATTGATAGAGAGTAACAATAAGGGAAGAGTTGCCACAAGCCACCAAACCAAACCAAACAGCACTAGAATTATGTGAAATGTTTAAACATTTGGAACAAAGTTTTCAAACAACTGATAGATCTCTCAGAACATTAAAGCACCAGCTATATGTTAAACTAAGAAAAGAAGAAAATCTAAACATTGAAGACACGATTAATTAAAGGCAAAACTGAAAGTTGTATGATAAAAGAATTCATAGTAGAACACTTAGCCCAACTAGACCTTCAATTTTAAACTAATACCAAAAGAAACAGTAACAATGGAAAACTAAATACTATCATAGAGTTCAGCTTTATACAGATGAGAAAGTAGAGGTGAGAAATGACTGTGTAATCAAGATGAATCTTTCAACCACTAAAAGAAAGATAATCAGGAGAGGCTCTAAAATGGGTACCTCAAGGAATTAAATTATAAGAATATTGCTGAAACTATAATCATGAGTATAAAGCAGTACAGTAAAGGGCCTAGGGTCGTGGGTTACAAAATAGCATTAGTTCTATGTGATTTGGAAAAACATACATGGGATAGAACTTTAAGTGTGATATTTAAATTTTAGTCATATTTTTTGCAATTTTCCTTCGTGTAAATACATTTACTGCAAAAATTTGGCACAACCAAAAGCACATCTGGAGGTTGCAATTCTCAGGAAGCTAAAAATAGGGCGCAGGGAAACCTGAAGTATGTCAGCAGTTCTCTGAGAAGGTTGGATTTAAAAGCTCCTGAAGCCTGCCGGAGTGTTTACAATTCCAGCACACCTGAGCACTTGTTCATCCTGAGTTCCTGCCACACTTGTGACATCCCCCTAGGTCCCAGTTTGTCACCTGGGTTGAGAATTATTCATCTGCTATTTCTAGCACACATTTGGGGAAATGCCTTTGGAAGGAGCACAGTATCTTAAGTATCTAAAGTCTTTCCGTAGATGTTCAAGCTCTTTCTCTTGGTTTGAAAATATCGATGCAAAGACTTTCTAACTGCCTGCCACACGTCACCTTAGTCTGCCGCAGACAATCAGAGGTGCATATTAAAATCATTTGTTTTGTCCTACAGGATGTGCTTCCTCTTGGCTTTTGAGTCATTTATAATGTCAGCTGGCAAGATGTCAATATTTAATGAGTAAAAATATATTTTATAAATGAGCCCATGGGGATCCATTCAACCGCTAACCAGGCTCTCTGCTCCATTCCATAAACAACTTCCTGTGTTACCATCGTTTCTTCATTTCAGAAGTGACTCAGTCCTCAACATTTTCAATGCTTTTCTGAGTGTGGAAAGCGTATAAATAGCACAATCTTCTTAAAACACGGTTTTTCACTGTCTAAGCAAGACTGAATCCAAAAGTCACAGCGAGTAAGTATTTCAGATACAGAAGGCAGTGAGCACACCTTTTTGTGAGGCAAGGGGAGAAACAGAAGGGATACCAGGGGAAAAGGCGTGGGCAGTCCAGAGACGTGGCCTTGGGATTCCATTCACATGATCATGAAGGCTTTGCCGTGGTTGAGCAGACCACAAGTGAGGTATGACGGGAGATAAACCAGATGCGATGAATACAGTGATGCCTCAGTTCACAAACGCTGCTGTTCGTGAACAGTTAGGCTGGTGAACAGAAGCATTTGGCAAAACTTTATTTCCCTTCCCAAACTCCACATCCGGTGATGAACACGACCACGCCCATCTTCCCCAGAACTGTGGAAGGAAATAAGTTCGCAAAGAGGCACAGCTGTACCTCCTATGTGCAGGGCCTGCTTAAAGTCCTTTGCATGTGACAATTTATGAGGCTGCACCAAATTTTAGCACTTTTTGGAAAACACGCACACACACAAAAATGCTGAGACAGCTACATAATAAATTTTATTGTAGAAAAAATAATGCTGATGACGGTAATGAGAGGATAAATGCATGAGAGGTAAGCAGTAAGTGCCTTGAAAAATGCCAATGGATATTAACCTAGTTATAGCACAGTAAGTGAAGGAAAGAAACAGTAAAGATAGGAAGGTAAAGAAATGAGAGAGAAATGAAAATATTCGACAGGAAAAACAAAAAAAAGTAATCATGTATTTTTCAGTAATTAAGTTAAATTATAGAAGAATAAAATGTTCATAAAATCCTCAAAAACAAACATTTTCAATTTGAATATCTAGAATAATTTAAGAGGCTATATATATATATATATATATATATAATTTCATGTTACTGATTGCAACAGAAATTCTTTTCATTTTATCTAAAGATTGAACTCTGGGCCTTTGGATTGAGCTATATCCCTAGACCTTTAAGATTATTTTTTTTAATTTTGAGACAATGTCCCAGTAAGTCACTAACTTTCCCAGGCTGAGCTCAAAATTTTATCCTCCTGTCTTAGTCCCCAGTGAGGATAATAGGCATGTACTACACGCCTGAGGCAGAGATTACTGTTTTGTTATAATGAAATTTATAATAAGAAGGAGTTTAATATAATGAAATTATATTAAACTCCTTCTTAGTGAGGACATATTTAAAGCAATGTAAAAAAACTATATTTAACATAATTTTTAACGTATATTTTCAAAGAAAAGTATCTCCTTAATGATATTTTAATTTGATTGGCCATTGTACTAAGCCATGTTTCTAAGAATTCAAACTTATAGTTCCCAGTTTCAGCAGTTTATAGAATAGTTGAAAAAGTAATATAGATTTTTGTTACAAAAATTTATTGCATTTTAAAATAATTAAACATTTGGAAAACATTCTTACATATATAGTCATACAGGTCCCTTAATCTGCATGTTTCATTTCTTTGTAAAAATCCATATTCATCTTCTGTCAATGTTCTCTCCCCAAAAGCTTCCTCCAAAATTTCTTGCACTGTGGGTCTGCTGGTGATCAATCTTTGAAAATTTGTAATTCTAAACAAGTCACTCATTTTGTCTTTACTTTAAAGATTTTTCCCTAGCTATAAAGGTCTAGGATGAAGGGTATTTTCCTTCCTCCAGCATATGTTTAAGAAGCTGTTCCACTCTCTTGAGCTTTTTTTCTGTTGATGTGTTTTGTTTGTTTTTTGATAAGTACCATGCCAACATTCTTATTTTTCTTTCTCAGTAAGTTACATATAGGTGTTTCATCGCCAACTTCTTCTAAAATTTTATTTTGATCACCAGTTTTGAAAAATCTTATTAACCCCCTTTGTATTATTGTCTTCCATTTTCCTCCTTCCATTTGTGCAATTGGCTTTTCTCCTCCTCTTCTCCTCTCCTTCTTGAACCTTTCTATTTTTCCTTCCCATTTGTGCTTAGCTTTTATAGAACTGCTCCTTCTTAAGGTTTACAATTGATAGCAAATTGGAAAATTTTCAATTGCCATTTGTTCATTGGTTTTTCTTCCTTCTCTTCTTGGGTATGCTATTTGTTTTTCATTACATTAAAGAATTTGTCCCTCACATGCTAAGTTTTTACTTGTTTTCACTTTTTATTTTTCCACAGAGCTTTTCGTATCTCATTCTCATTCACTTTCCTTCTCTGATGCTGGATCTGCTATGGCTCTGTGAGGTTTCAGTTTCATCTGACATGTAAATTTATTTCTCTATATTGGACCCAGGTTTATTTGAAATGAATATATTTCTTTTTAATTGTGGGCACAAGGGATGAATTTACAGTAAATTTTATCTTCCTTGTTTTCTAATTCTAACATCTGTGTCATTTCCAACACTGCTTCAACCGGCCTTGTCTTATCATTGTAGGTCGTATTTTCCTGGTTATTTTTATGCCTTTTAAATTTTTGTAACATGTTGTGAATTTAATGATATTAAATGGAGAATATGATTATTTACACATATATGTATGCAAGTTCTTTCTATGTTTGCATTTGTGTATATATTGAAGAAAGACACACACAGAGGGCGAGAGAGCCGTTTTGCCTTGTGTTGGAGATAGATTAGAAGAGCCTACATACGCAGAGGTGCCACACTCTGCAGGTGCTCAAGTTTCTTGTACATATGCTCCCGTTTGCTTTAAATCATCTCCAGATTCTTCTTCTTTGTGGATGAATTGCTCTTGTTTTTATTAGTATGTATCTGTAGCTATAGTACATGTTTATGGTCATCATGGGAAGTTGATACATGTATGTAACGCATCTTAAATCACTTTTATCTGCTTCTCCTGGCCTCCTTCTCACTCACTTCCTCTTTTCCCATTTTTAAAAGATGTATCTCCCTATTATATATCATCTGTCCTTTATTTTACTCTTCTGTAAACAAGCCCCAGCCTTCAGAGTGCTGTGACTACAGGTATGAAACACCAGTACTCATTTCAACCCATTTAGTTTAAAATGGTTTCCAGTGGAACGCATATATAGTATCATATAAGAGAAACCATGGGAAAACTAAGCTTATGTGCTGGTTTATTTCACTTAACACTATGGTCTCAAGATACATCCATTTTCCTAATATTGATTCAAGTTTACTCTTCTGATGGCTGAGTAGTACTTCTTTGTGTATAAATACCAGTTTTCCTTATCTGTTCATCTGTTGTGAATATATATGCCCCTTCCAGGATTTACCTATTGTGACTTATGCTGCTATAAACATTGGCGTATGGAGTACTTATGCCAATGTAACAAGATGTCTTTAACACTTGGGAAGATACCTAGAAGGGGAATAACTAAGCCAAATGAAATGTCTCATATTAGTGTTTTGAGAAATCTCCACACTGATTTACATAGTGGGTATATCAGTTTACAGCCCTACCAAAAAGACTGAAGAGCTCCTTTTCCTTTGCAGCCTCACCAGCATTTGTTATTATTTGATTTCTTGATGGTGGCCATTTTTTCTGGAGTGAGATAGAAGCTCAGAGTTATTTCAATTTGCACACAAATGCTGTCTAATAGTTGTTACACTGTACTGCATTAGGATTAGCAGAAGAAAACAAGTTTACACGTACTCAGTTCAGAGTCCATTTTTTAATATCAAATATGATCCATTCATGGTTAATTCAATCCATGGATGCAGAACTGGCAGACAAAGAGAACACCCCCTCTCTGTCTCCCCATGCAGCATGAAGTCCACAGAGTATCTATTTGAGAAATGCCTTTAAAGGTATATGCGTTAAAGCTAGGTGCCACACACCCGTAATCCCAGAACTCTGGGAGACTGGGACATGAAGGTCACAGTGAGTGTAAGGCCAGCCCAGGCTGCACAGTGAGTTCAGACCCAGCCTGAACAACACAGCAAGACCGCCCAAAATTTTTAAATATATATATATATATATATATATATATATTTTATATATTTATATATTTTAACAGTAAACTAGGTTGCAAGAAATACAGCAAAAAGTTGTTAAGGTTGAAAATGATGAAATCTTAAAAGTCAAACAAAGCATGTAGTCTGGCAGGAACCACTATCAGAAATAAGAGGAATATTTTAAAATGATCAAACAACCAATTTACAAGACCTAGAAATAAATATATTTTCATATACTTCAAAGTGTCTTAATACCAATAACAAGTACTGACAGATAATTGAATGCAGATATTATGCGATATCAACTCAAATGATCAGACTGGAGAGAAAAGTAAGGAAAACACTGAGCAATACATGGTTGAATGATGTGGTATTGGAAATACTCATACATTGCCAGAATAAGTATGACTTGTTATATAGAATTTGGACATAATTGAGAAATATCCAGTCTCATTAAATATTTACATACCCAACAATTGACCATATTAATCTCCATTTGCATGGCTTAGAGATATGTCAAAAGAACTTTATGGCAGCATCATTTTGCAGAAAAATTCAGAAATAAGAACAACGTGCCCATCACTCAGTGAGTACATGAGTAAACTACATGACCATTGCATAATTAAACATAATACAATAGTTGAAATTAATGAATGTTATTTTAACATGAATATCTTTCAATGTTAAGGTGTTGGTCAAGAAATAAAATCACCATTCTGTACTTTACACATGATTTTGCTTTAATTGATAGCTAATTGATTGCATCAACATGAGTAAGCAATGCCCAACCGCACTGGATTGGCATTGTTCTGGGTGTGGTTGAAGGGGTTTCCTGAAGACAGAAGACCCCTTTTGGGTGTGAGTGTCACCAATTGAAAGGCTCGTCACCTGAATGGGATAAAAAGGTAATGAAGAGGAAAGACTCGATTCTGTTTTTGTTGCTGTTGTTGATGTTTGTTTGTAGTGGGGGGAGGGAGTATTTTAATTTATTATTTTTTTTATTTTTTGAGACTCTCCAGTCTTCACTTTTACCTCCAGACATCATCTTCCAGCTCCCAGCACTGACCATTCAGCCTTCCTTTGCAGAACATAAACACAGACCCTAATAATTCAATTGGGTGAAATACAAGGTCAGTTTAAAGATCAGCCTAAAAGGGTATTTGAGGTAAAGGTACTTATGCCTACCCCTATGTCTTCAAAATTTCTACCTATTTTTTAAAGTTCAGCCTGAAAGGGATTCTGAAATAAAGATACCTATGCTAATCCCTATGTCTTTAAGACTTCTACCTGCCTTGCCTTCATAGATAAATGGATGCAACTTGAGACCACACTCATAGTGAAATAAATCAGACTCACCTTTTGTGTATTTTGCATATTGTCATAAAAACAACTTCATAGGAAACTTTATTCCACTATCAGTCTACAAAACACTCTATTTCATTATTAATGTATCACAGTAAGTAAAGTAATAGACTAATGTTATTCTATGTTTACTGAGTAGAACTTGTACTTGCTTAGAATCGTATCTTTTATAAATTTTTTTCTAAAAATGAAAAGTCATCGCACACGTGCATCAGCTAAGTGTTAACTGTGAATGACGTTCTTCATTCTTAGAATATTTTAATTAACTCATATAGATTTATGGAACAAGAAAGATTTTAAATATCTCATGCCCTGCATCTCTTGGAAATTATCAGTGTTTTGAGGAAAAAAAGTCACTACCATTACTGAACTTGGGGCATTATTTTTGTAACTCTATTCTAAAGAGTGAATTATGTGAATTTATTGAAAATATATTGTATTTAAATTCAGGCACAATGCCGGGCGTGGTGGCGCACGCCTTTAATCCCAGCACTCGGGAGGCTGAGGTAGGCGGAGCGTTGTGAGTTCGAGGCTGGCTTGGGCTACAACGTGAGCGCAAGGCCGGCCTGAGCTACATAGTGCGACCCTGCCTCGAAAAACCAGGGCCGGGAGTTTGGCTCAGCGCCTTAAGCGCCTGCCCTGGCAGGCGCGAGGTTGTGAGTTCAATCCTCGGTGCCGCAAAAAAAAAAATAAATAAATAAAAATAAATAAATAAATAAATAAATTCAGGCACAATTGTAAAGTATACCTACTTGACTCAAAATTGTGGTAGTACGTGTTTATATATGTAAATATATTTAATCTGATTGTTACTGTCAATCAATATGAGAGCTATGCCCAACCAGTGGGCATAAACATTTTATAGGTTATTCTAAGCAAAATTTAGATAAAAAAAATACATTGTGGGAACTCTCAATTTTCCATTTGCCGCGATTTTGTAGCACAGATTTCAACATAATTTGTTCTCACCCGGCTCTTATTCTTTTATAACAGAATTTATGTTTCCTGTCACAGTCATAGAAGTTGGATGATCTTGATGATCATACCACGGGTACGAAGGAAAGAGAAGTGTGACCGAACAAGATAGAATTTTAAAAGCTGGGACTTTGGTAACACAGTGTTACCTCGGTTCATGAACTTGATTCTTTCTGAGATTCTGTTCATGAACTGAATTCGACATGAACAGAATCAATTCCATTCGGTAGTTTCAACGTTGATCTTATGGGAAAATTTGATTGAGTTCTTGAACAGGTTAGTTTTTGAACTGAATCATGCAAAGAATTAAGTTTGTCAATCAAGCAGAGTCCACTGAGAGTTTGAAATTAGCTTTCTATTAGTTTGGTAACATAATAAAACATGCAAAAGAATCTTCAGTTAATAATATAATCAATTGAATAGGCTTGCACTGTGGAGTGAGATTTCCACCAGTAAAAGATTTATAAATATTACAGTGCCATCATTCTTTCTTGCTATGTACACTAACACATTCCAAAATGTGCTCCAAATAGAAAAAATTTCTTCCTTCCTCCTTTTGTCATTACATCAGTATATCCCAGGGAATTTAAAAATTCTTTAAAAGAATACAAAATGTGTTGATATCTATGTTTACTGAGCTGGTTAGGTAGGTAATAGTTAGGAGAGAGAGTCAGATAGACAGATGTTATCTTCAGAAAATATTCTATGCCATCCAGAGAACAGTGACTGATTTTATCACTATAAATTGTAGCAACCACACTCCAGTGTATTAAGTACATTAAATAACCCTGTTTTTGGCTACTCATACTAACTACCATATTTTATATTTATTACATGAGTCTACCTTAAATTAATAAAAATGACTGGAAGAGTTCCTGTTTGAATTTCAGATAAAGGTGAGAAAGGGAAACTATTTTAGAATCTTCACAAACTTTAGAAATTAACATAAATATTTCTGAAAACCAAGGATGACTTATCCTTATCATATTCAAAATTAAATGTGTTGTCATTCAAAATTTGAGGCAAATACATAAACACATTAAATTTTTTATTACTAACTTAACTAGAAAACTCAAAAAGCTGTGTGGGTCGTCTGACATGAGGCTCAGGGGAGCTGAATGTTATTTTTATGAAACTTGGCTGGGGTTGCTGTTTGCACAGTGTCTGAACAAAAGCCAAATGCTATAGAATTTTATATCAGGAAAGGAAACTTGCGAAGCCACGCAGCAGTCGCAGGTGTGTGCTCTTCTCCTTTTGACAAAGTTCTCTATTTTTATGAATTTTAAAATTCATTGTTTTAGTGTTCCATTTTAGCAAATGGGATGTTTTAGAGAGAATAATTGCCGAATTCTTTTTCCCACATCTAGCATAAACACTGATTTAAAGCGACTTACAATTTATTTATTGGTTTTAGTTAGTCAATAAAGTAAAACACTTTGTAATAAATGCACTGAACTGAACTTTTCAAGGTTAACCCATAATGTAAGACAAATTATCATTTGTTTAAAAATTGAAAGTATACTACTCATATCAGTAATTTAAAATAAGACAAAATAAAATGGTATATGAATTAAAAATTTAAAGGCTCTTCTCTGTTATCCTAGTCTAACTCTCAGCAGATTAAACAAAAAGATTGTTACAACTAACATTGCTAAGATTGTCTAATAATTTCCTGTAAATAACACACACATATCTTTCGTACTATTTTTATTTCTTTTGTCAGTTAGCAATCAATATGGGTCATATACGGTATACTCACTAGTAGGTAGTAAAGTCTGATACTTTGTTTTGATATCATCTTCCCCTTGCATCCACTTTTTCCCTGTTCCACTTTGCTTCGAAAGAAATCTGCATTTTCCCACAAATTTTCTAGCTTATCACTAGGTCCAGCATGCCTGATTTTGTCCATAAATAAACACAAGCTTGGACAATGGGTGGGCTAAAGAGACCATGTCCCATCTTCCCCCGTTTCTTTTGTTATCACTCTAGTGGTGGCCTCTCTATGGTTCCAACTCGCTGAGCTTCCTTCCTTTTGCAGTCCTAGGACACACTGTTAAGACCAGTGCTGTGCCTTCACCAACGGGAAATTCCAAACCCTCAGGCCTGTGTTCGTCAACCCCTCCACTAGCTCACCCAATCACTTTTTACTGTTATCACTGAGTTGTCACTTTCTCTTCCGTATGCACTTTTAATTTCTTTATCTCTTTGTGGCCAGTTGCCATACTATATATTCTTTACCAAAAACTAGTACATATTTTGTTTTCTGACTGGGCACTGATTTACACAAACTAAAAATGTAAAATGCAAAAATGACAATTTTAAATCATCTTCTCTAGCAATCTTTTGGCAGTATACAGAGTAACACCAGTGTTTTATATTGTCTTCCTCCTCATATGATATGCAATAGACTCAATGTCATTGATTGGAAACTCCCTTTAAGCTTCTAGTTCACAAAGTCATATGCTATTAGATATTTTTATCCTGCACAGAATTGGTATTGTTAATCTATATAGGATTTAGCCAATTTATTTTCTATTCTTTGTGGCTTTTTAAAAATATATTCACTAGCAATGCAGACTTCTATATAATGTAGCATTATAGTTTATTTTTGTATCTTTTGAACAAATATCACACAGAATGCTTTTTAAACTTTTACTAGCTTTTATTCACCCCTTGCTTATGTGAACTGTAAGACTGACATATTAAGAATTATATTTAACCAGGCATGGTGGCACAGGCCTGCAATTCCAGCACTTGGGAGGCTGAGGCAGGAGGATTGCTGTGATTTCGAGGCCAACCTGTGCTACAAAGTGAATTCTAGGCCAGCCTTAACTGCATAGTGAGACCGTACCTCAAAAAAACAAAAACCATCCAACAAACTAAACAAACAAAAAACAGAATTAGGTTTAATTCTGATGACAAACCAAATTTAGAGCTTATATTGTGAGAATTGTCATCCTTCACATATTTATTTCTCTATACAAGAATATTGTATAGGAGGTGTGACTGACAAAAATATGGTGAATGTTTAAATTTTTAAAGTTTATTATAGCAAAAAAACACATTGCTGTTAACCCCTCACAAAATACTCCCATTCACATTAAGTACATTATCTCATCATTCTTGCTACCTTGTGATGCAGTTCTGAAACTCCTCTTTCCTGAGTGTCTTTAGTTACACTTTCGTCGTGGCCTAGAAGTCCTGAATCAGTTTAAAACGTTTATGTTTCATGATCATTTTGACTTTGGGGAAGAACCAGGAGGCACATGGTTCTGTCCTCAGTGAATAAAGCGAATGAGGGGCACTGTAATGATGGTTTTAGGAGTCCACCTTTCCATTAGATGGCACGCAATGTATTTTTGGTTAGGTTTCATAAAGACACCAAAGAAGACTCTCAGATATGGTTAAGAAATTGGCTCACAATGATGGGTTAAGGGTGTTCAAAATGAGAGGAAGTATTTTGAGGGAGATTAAATACAACATGTCTTTTACTATAGAAAATGTTTGAATATTCACTATATATTTTGATTGTACCTCTTGCATATGAATTTATTCTAATCTTCCATAAATTATCTATTTTGCCTAAGTATGTATGCATCACATATAGTTACTTTATATATTTCTAATATTGCAAGTTGTGTGATTAATTATAATTCAAATTTATATGCAGAACTTGCCAAAAATGTATACATAAGGAAAAGAAAAACTTGTATAAATATTTTAATATTAATTTTATTGAGGCATCCTGAGTTTAATACAAATAAGCTTTGACCTCTACAATTACAAGAGGTACTCAAAGTGTTGGCCGTTAGCTTCCAGATGTTTACTAGTGTGGTATACTGCTGAAGAGTGTACACATTTTTGGTGGATTCTGTATATAGTTGTTTATATGTTGATATAGAATGCAGCAGTTCTGCTGAGTACAAGTTGTTGGTTGATCTCCACATTCTCTAATTTTATTCAGAATACAATAATATTATCTGTGAATATTAATGATGTAATATCTTTCTTTCCAATCTATGTGATTTTATTTTATTTATATATATATATATGTTGTCATTGAATTAGCTTGAAAATTCTGTAGTAAAAAGAAGCAGTTATACAGTGTATCTTGTTTTATTTCTGATAATAATTAGGAAATTATTCCATGGCAAAAATTGATTATGAGTTTATTTTAGATATTTTTTATTTGGTGAAAAACTTTTAGCTATTTCCCAATTTTCTAAAAATGCTTTGTTTTTTATTCCTTAGTGAATACTTAATGCATTTATTTTAATTTCCCATTTAGTATTTTTATCAATATTGCCATATGCTCTCATTGAGTATTAGTGGCATATGAAATTACTATTTACTTTTATTCATGCATTATATTTAAAGTTTCAAATAGATATGTAATTGTAGAAAACATTATGTAGAAGTCAACAAAAATCCAAGCTTTTATTTCTTGTATTGACACATCAAAATTCATCTTCAAAATGAAGGACTAAATGTTTGAATCATCTAAAATTGATACGAGAATGAAAGTAATTAAGTTAATAGCTATATACACGTATGCAGAAAAACACTTTGCTTCTTTAATCGTTGCTTTCCATAAAGACTGTGTGTGTGTGTGTATCTGACTCAAAGAAATGAAATCTCTAGATAAAATTTTAACAACTGAGCTAAGATTTTTAAATTTTGATCTTTGTATCTTAAATAACTCATTATTTGACTATTGTGGTGGATGGATAACTGGTGGTCATCCTGTAACACCAGCTGAACTGAGTTGAGCGTGAATGGCCCACCTGAGCACTGTTGCCAAGCTAAAAAGGAGAACTAAGGAGGAAGAAGTAGTGTTAGTTCTCTGCAGTGACATTGGTTCTTCATGCAGCTGTTGGTTGTTTTTTGGTGTCGTTGGTTCGCCTGTTGCTGTGGGTTCTCCTGGAGGAGCTTGTCGAGCTTGTTTCTTGATACGAAATTGGCTGTTCTCATTGTCAGAGGAGCTCAGGACCTTGTTGCTGAGAATGGCTGCCATTCACTTTGGGGGAGCTCTGGTCCTTACTTTGGGCATCGCTTCTTGGCTCTGGAGGGAAAGATATGTGTTCAATATCCAAGAGAAGTTTTCATGCTGGCTTCCTGATATGAAGTCAGCTGTTACCATTCGAGGAGCTCAGAACCTCATTGCAGCTGAGGATGGCTGTGGTACTTTTCAGGGGAGCTCTGGTCTTTAATTTGAGCATTGCTTCCTGGCTCCAGTGCAGAACCCTCAACCTACAAGCACAGATCTTTCACCCCACAAGAACAGACTTTCTAGCTTCCACAGCTGACCTTTGGGCTTTCCCAGTGCAGATTCATGAAATAGAGTTGAATGAGTCATTGTGTGAGCTCTTGGTCTTCAGCTGTACTCATGTAGGACATTGCCATGGGATCCAGGCCCTCAGCTGGATTCTTTGGGTCTTTACTGTGTGGACAGATTTCCTGCAGTTTTTGTGGTTGCCTCTTTGGGTGACTATTATAAAATAATACCATAAATTATGTGTCCTGTAAATAATTGTTTTCCTTGCAAACCCTGACTGCAACAACTATCATTATTCTATGAGTTACTTGACTAACAACATATAGTATGGCAAAATTTCCTGTTAGCACTTTGAATATGTAAACTTATTTTGTACTGTATTACACTTTATATCTAGCCAATTGTCAATCTGTCATTTTTTTTTTTTTTTTGGTAATCTGGTACTTTTTTCATATCTTTCACCAATGTCTCATTGTCTTTAATGTTAGATACATCTTCTTCTGTGTATAAATATGGATTTATTTTTATGCTTCTTCCTTGTATTCAGAACGTGTGATTTCCTGAGGATGCTTGATTTTATTCACGGCTGAGTAATTCACAGCACTTACCCCTTCAAATCTTGCACCTTCACTATTCCCTCTTGTTACTCATCCTAGGAATCTTATCTGATGCTTTTTCAGGCTGATAAATGTGTCTTTCATTTTGTTTTACTTTTTTCACATATTTTACATATTATGATATTTTTAACTGTTCATTGAAAATTTTAACTATCCGACATATTCCAGGCTAGATATTTCCTAACTACTGTTTAAAGTTTAATAAGTTTGATTATATATATGTGTGTGTATGTGTTCCATTTATTCCTTTTTCTGTCCATCTGTTAATTTTAGTCATCTACCTAAATGGTTCTATATTTTCTTATTTTTTTATATCATACTATCCTAACTTTCTTTTGGCATGTATAATATACATGCACTAATTGCTTGATTTTCTTGACTGTCTTTGAGCATTTTGTTCACAGATTAACTTCATATGTGATATTTTTTAGCCATCATAGAAATTTAGGTCTCCAATCTTATAATTACCTGAAGAGAATATGGAATCTGGTCTTGAAATAAACAGGTATCCAAACTCAGATCCCAAGTTAAGTCACTTAGACGATGAACCTGGATATATATTTAAATACCATAAAAAGACACAGGGTAACTGAAAATAATTTTTGTTGCCTAGGTTTGCACCATTTTCAAGGTAAAGACAAAATAGTCAGGTATACTGATACTCAAAGACCAAAAGTGAATGCAAGTTTGTAAACTAAATTTAATTTCACTGATTGTCTCTGGTTATTTATTGCAGCCGTAAGGTTGTGATTATGTGACACTTCAACATTTTAACAGTGAGCTTTTCATGGAGTGCACTTTGAAATCATTTCCTGTTGTTATTCGTGTGGTTTTTGTTTAAACATGTTGAGTTTGAGTGCTTGAAAGGATGCGATTATAAATGATGGATGATGTTACTTTATGAAAGCTGGAAAGTTATTGAGATACTACACTTCACATTTTATTTGATGGACTTAAACAGATGATATATGCAAAGCGGCTCAGGAGAAAAACAAGAGTAACAGCAAGAAATATAGTGTCAGCAGAAAGACATGGAAATCACTAGGTACAAACCAACTGCAACTGCAAACCTATCTAAGTTTATAGTCATCTAGAAAATTGCCAACCAGGAACTGGTACTCCTGGACAGAGTATATGCACAAAGGTAATGGAAAAATAAAATCAAATGTCCCAAGTGGCTTTTGAAGTAGATTCCAGCAATTTAGAAAGAACATAAATATGGGTTAATTGAATGTGTATCTACTAAAGAGATGCCAATCAAAGTATCATAACTGAATATAAACACCATTAAATAAAGACAATTTTCTCTTTGCTGTTTTTTAAAGCACACAATATGATTACATTTACAATGGAAATGAGTCAATGCATTGATAAGAAAAAATGTTATCAAACAAAGTGAAGTGGGATGGTAATGGTAATGGATGATAATGGTATGATAAAAAACAAGGAATTTGATCTGAAAAATATAAAATAAACTATTTTATTGTTTGTTTTTGGTTTTTAGAGACAGTCTCACTTTGTAGCTCAGGCTAGACTTGACCTTGTAATGATCCTCCTGCCTCAGCCTCCTGAGTGCTGGGGTTACAAGCATATACCACCATCCCTAGCCTTGAAATAAACTCTAAGGCAATTGAAATGCTTAATAATATTATATAGGAAAGTGTTCTTTCCAACTCAGAGTGGCTAAGAGACGCAAAGCAATAGAATTGTTAAAATTTAAAACCCCACTAGAAGTCAGAGAGAGTAACATAATTGGTTAATTTTCTGTAAGTAAAGGTGGCCTATGTTTAGTAGGGTTTCCTGTGTAAATAGTCAAGTTCCTAACATAGGCTTCTCGGCTCTTGATATAGCAAAGTTATCTGGATAAATACTCTTTGCATCCTGGGGAAAAAATAACAGTATTTCAGCCTGCTCTCCACGAAAGGTAGTACGGAGGCAAAGGTTTGCTTACGAGTCTCCCAGTTGAGAAATGCGATACCAGCAGCAGAAGAGGCGATGGAGCGGAGGACAGGAGGATACAGCCGCGGTGCACAGCCGAGTTCCCCTGTGAGTGACCACTGGATGGTGCTGCCAACCCTGAGAGGTGGTGGGGGGAAGCGTTTATTCATTAACACTTGTTCTGTATTGTTTAAAAGTTCACCTAATAGGGCTGTGACTTTGCTGATGTCAGGCACATGGGACCTGAGCGAATTCCCTCAAAGGTAGCAGGGAAGGAGAATCCCTAAGCGTGTCATGAAAGAGCACAGCATCAGCCTGGGGCAAAATGCTGACAGAATGCACACCGCAGCTACAGTTGTGCAAAATTGGTGACTGAATTTCAGGCCCAAGCAAGAGAAGAAATTGAAGCCAGTTATTAAAGTGCAGAAGAGACATCCAGGATGTGTTATTATGACTATGGATAAAATTAAAGCTCAATGAAGGCAAATTCCAGGTGTGTGACAAGCATTTGACATAGTCAGTTTGGACAAATGTATCTGTCTAGTGTCCCCTATTCCCTTAGAACTGAAAACAGTAAATTTCCAAACGTAGGCTGGGCTCTCAGAAAGTTTTCCTAGGACCTTATCCCTACAGTGTGGTTCATGGCACACACCTGTAATTACAGCACTTGGGTGGCTGAAGTAGGAGGATCACAGCAAGCTGAAGGCCATCCTGGCCTATGTAGTGATATAGCACCTCAAAAGACCCAGAATAACAGAAAGGAAAAAATTCTTAAAAATGTGGTTCATAATCCAATAACACCAGTTCATTGGGTTCTTCTAAGAACTCCAGAATTTTAGGTTAAACTCTTAGGTCTTATGAATGTTTTTTTTTTTAAACATAATCACTAGGTGACTTGTATACTTTTTAACTTTAGAGAAGCAACCAAACAGGTAGATCTTTGTTAGTTTTATGTTTGATGATTGACATCACATAGTGGACATCTAGAGGGGTCAATACATGCAAGCACACCCAGAACTATGTAAGATATTCAGCTCCATATTTTTTTTTTTTTTTTTTTTTGGGCGGCACTGGGGATTGAACTCACAACCTCATGCCTGCCAGACAGGCGCTTAAGCCACTGAGCCAAACTCCTGGCCCCAGTTTTTTTGAGGCAGGTTCACACTATGTAGCTTAGACCGGCCTTGTACTCCTGTTGTAGCCCAAGCTGGCCTTGAACTCACAATGCTCCTCCTATCTCAGCCTCCCGAGTGCTGGGATTAAAGGCATGCACCACCACACCCGGCCTTTGCCTCCATATTAATCGATCTCTACTGAAAAAAAATATGAACAAATATACAAAGAGAATAATCTAATTTGTCCTGTTATCATTAAATTATCATTTTTTATTTTTAGAAAAAATGTCATTCTTAGTGAATCAAATGTGATGGTTCATCTTAATTGTCAACAGGGTTGGCTTGAGAGACACCTAAGAGATTGGTGAAGCACACTTGTTGGGGTATATGAATGGTAATGGCCATAAACGTGAGGATTCCATGTGGTCTTTGCCCCCTTCCTGTTGGACTCTCTCCCTGCTCTCTGCTTTCCAGACGGCATGAGGTGAATATGGTCCCTCCTCCACACTTTGTCTTGAAGCCAACAGACTAGAGACCAAACCTCTGAATTTATGAAACAAGTAAGTTTCTTACGTCAAGCTTCAGATATCAGGTATTTTATGTAAGTAATGGATAATGACAATGTGACAAGTACTGTATGTTCAAAGTAACAGTGAACCTTATATATTAGCAGATATCTAATGATTAAAAGAGCACAACTAATTTCCACACTGCTTACCTGATACCAGTTTCATAACAGAAATTTCAGTCCAAGTCTTCTATCTGGCATACAGGTCTGACTGATTTGGGGTAATAAAGCCTTTGGAGATGAGAACAATGAAACTATCTTTGCTCACCCCATAAATTAAAACTTACTCATTTTGTTTATTGTGTTTTAAAGAATTTATACTGTTGTGTTTCCAAAGCCATTCTATACCAAGCTCTGTGCAACAGTTCATACCAATTTTGTTCATTTTCAATTTATTTGTTAATTTGCTTGTCCACAGTAAAGATTTTTACTAAATTTATGCCCATTAAAGCATTAACTTAATAATAAAAAATTGTTAGGTTCCAGGTAGAATTCCAGTCATTTTATTTTATTTTACATATTACATGGTTATAAATGTGTAGATAGATAATAAATACAGTTCCCTTTTGTCACAGTACATATTACATTCAATTTGCAAAATATTTTCATAGCATGTATTCCAAACAAAGATTTGCACAGATTCAATAATTTTGGGAAGGAACACTTCATAAGTACATCTTCGTACATTAAAGTATGTAATTGCATCCTTATCATATGCAATGCGTTGTGTGCATATGCGCATTAGTATCTTAAAATACTAGTATATAATATGCTAGTATTAAATGCATGTAGAATCACACATATGTGAGTATGTAATTTTTTTTTTTTTTTTTTTTTTTTTTTTTTTTTTTGCGGCACTGGGGATTGAACTCACAACCTCGCACCTGCCAAGGCAGGCGCTTAAGCCACTGAGCCAAACTCCCAGCCCTATGAGTATGTAATTATTGACATAGTAAATAATTCGAGGAAATACAGTCAAATATTTCTATTCATTTGTACTACATATTTACTGTACATATCTATGTAGTAGAATTTTTACTGCTTCCCCATTTGTCATCTGAAGCACTCTCCTCTGAGTTCCTATAAGATTTCCTGTTTCCCCACTGGTGTCTTGCTTTTTGACCACTTTCTCTTTCCTCTTCTAAATGACCTGCTAGTAGAGATTTGCAGTACTAAATGTTTCTTTTTTTCTAAAGCACTTTTCTCTCTTTCTAAGGTATTTGATCAACAACTCTTGTATTAATAATATCCAGTTTTGTTTTCCAATCCTGATTTATATACCTAACAATCTCACTGTCTTACACACATCTCAAATCTGACATTTCCAAATCGAATCTGACTTACCATTACTACACTTTAAGTATTCTTCCCTCCGGCTTCCTGGTCACACTACATAAAACTGCAGTGCACTAATGACTTAATCCTAAAACACTGCAAACAGATTCAATTTTGCTGAGTTATTTCTTAATCCTTCACCTTTAAGCAACTATCAAACTATGTCATTTTAAAGTTCAGCATATACTCAGATCCACCACCTCATTTCATTCTGTGCCTATGACCACCACCCTAAACCATGCCTTAATTTCATTTGCCTACTATGCATAACAGTGATTTTTTTAAAATTTTCAAAAAGCAAAACAGAAAAAAGTAGAAGTAATACAGAATTTCAAAAAAGTAAGAAATCAATACTAGTTAATATATTACATATTGTTATCTTAGAAATGGTTGTTCAAGTTATGAAATCTAGACATAAAAAAATCAGACAATCAAACAATGACTACACAAACTGTTCTTTCCAATGAACTAACAGAGGATTAGTAGTATAGTTATCTATCTTGCATACTTATACATTCATAAAGTTATATATATTTTGAGCACTTTCTTTCCCCTTCCTTATTACAATATCTATTGTACATTTTGGATCTTATTACTCTTTCAGTTTTTTTAGATTATTTTTTTACTCTAGGGAGACAATACAATATTTAAAAATGTGAGTCTGATTTATTTCACTTATGAATATAGTCTCGGGTTGCCTCCATTTACCTATAAAAGCCTGAAGATCATCTTTTTTATAGCTGAGTAATATTCCATTGTGTAAAAATTTGAGAAATGCAAATTAAAACAACACTGAGAGCCCATCTCACTCTAGAGAGAATGGCTGCCATCAAGAAATCAGCTGATAACAACTGTTGGCAGGGCTGTGGGGGAAAAGGATCTCTTCTCCACTGTTGGTGGGGGTCTAGACTGGTGCAATCACTGTGGAAATCAATATGGAGATTCTTCAAAAAACTAGGATTGGAAATTCCCTTCAATCCAGCTACTCTCCTTCTGGGTATTACTCCAGAAAAATTGAAAGTATCATGTCACAGTGATATATGTGCACCCATGTTTATAGCAGCACAATTTGTAATAGCTTAATCTTGGAAACAACCAACATACCTATCAAGCACAGAATGGATGTAAAAGATGTGGTATTTTTATAGGATGTAATATGACTCAGTATAACAGTGATTTATAGGCTTAATTTCTTTTCCTTCATCTGTTCCTATTATGATACAAATTGAAAATGCAATTAAATATTGTCCAATGAAAACTTCTCAAAAGTATCAGTTAAAATGTAGCCTTTTCTGTGTCTTACAAAGTCCTACATGGTGAAAACATTGTTTCTATAGCTAAATACAATTTCTTTTGCTCCATGAGCTAAAGTTTTGTTTATTACATGGAAATGAGAAGACGTCCTGTAGCTTACTCCGGAGTTTCCGTGATTTAATCCAGAAGATGTTAAATATTCAAAGCATTGCCTGATTCCTTTTATCAAAAATCTTTTGTCATAGGTCTTAGTCACTTTTCTTGTCACTGAGACACAATATCGAACATCCCCACTATAGAGAAGAAGAGGTTTATTTGGGCTCATAGTTTTAGAGGTCTCAGTTCATGAATGGCTGACCAGTTCCAAGGGGAAAACATCCATGGCAGAAGAGACTGGCTGAGGACAGCTGCTCACAGCATGGGGACCAAGAAGCGGAGCCCAAAGGGAGGAACTGGAGCAGGAGATGTGCTCTTCCAGGCAGCATCCCCAGTGACCTGCCCCTAATCAATCTCTACCTCCTAGTAGCACATTTGGCTGCTAAACTCATCAGCAGCTGAATTCCCTGGTGAGGGTAGTGCCCCATGATCCAAGCACCTTACAAAAGCTCTGCCTCTGCGAGGATGGCACTTGGCAGGAATACTCTAGATCTAAACCATAATGCATCATCTGGGAAATATTTTCATACCCAAATTTCTAGAATGTATCTAGAAACACTGTAAATATGTCATGCTATTTGCATCCACAGTGCCCCTTGTTGAGGCATTCTGATTTGTCATGCACTGACACCGAAAGCGTAATAATCGGTGACTATATTTTAAGATACCGCTATCTATAAAACAAAATACATTCACAGCACATAATAACATAATCCTATAAAAGAAGACTGTGCGCCCTTTAACCAAGTCACAGAATCTCCTTAGCTGTGTATGAAACAGTGTCTGACAAGGTCTCCATGGTGTAATTCTGAGCATGGATTGGTTTTGCCTTGAAGGCTTTAAAAATAGTTTTTTCTCAATCATAGATACTTGCTTTTCCAAAAGAAAACTTCGGGGATCATTACAACTCTTAGCTCACAAGGAACTGCCTAAGGAAAGATATTTTCTTTCTATTGAACTCCTGTCATAACCCATTGAGAAGGTTAACAGAGACATCAAACTGTGATTACTATGTTTCAGGGGAATAACTACAGAAAGGATTCACCCTGAGTTCTCATGAAAATATCCTTTTATTTTTAAAAATACTCTCTGTGTATTTGGATTTAAGTAAATTAATCAGATCAGTCTATATGAAAAAAGTACTCAAAATCCTCAAACTAAATGATTTTTATATGATAACTGTAAGTTTATAATTTTAAGAATATTATTAAAAATAAATATTTTCTGTATGAATTAAATTCCTTACATTGCATGATCTACTAATAGTATTTTTCTTGTTCACTGAAGAAATGATTATAAAATTCTAGACAAAATCTTAGATAAAAATCACTCCCAAAATTTATGTTTGTCCCCAAATATAGCAATTACTACAGTGGGATTGTTATAAATAAGCTTTCAAATAAGAATTTTTAAAATAAATTGCCATATTTCAATATAAATGTTGAACAACTGGAATCAATAGCAAAGATATAGTCAATTAATCATCTTGAGATAACCCAGACATTTAGATTAAATCTATAGGAGATATTTAGTGAATAAAATTTGATAGGTTTCTTCATGTAAATAAGTCAAATCTAGGTATATGTCAATCAAATCAAAACCAATGATACAGACCAAGGTGTTTCCACCACCTACACGTTAGCTTATTACTTCCTGACTTATAATCTCCAACATCATAATCACTATCATTTTCTCAGTGAAAACCTGACTGAGGGTATGGAGCTAAATTAAATGACAAATTATCTTCTTTGAAGTTTCAGAAATGTAACTATTGAGTCATTGTTATATTTGGGTAAGTCAGGTAACCACTTTTTAAATTTAACCTAATTCATGGTTATATGGGTAACAAAGGAAGAGTTAGTGACAAAAATTGCTGAGACACTGACTTTTGCCATATTGAGACTCTTTGAATCTTCCTGTTGTATTAAGTTGTATCTGTGTATACCTGTTACATGTGTATGTGTGTCTGTGTGCATAACACATGTTGGCAATATCTCAACAAGAGATGTCTAAGTATTGGAGTAGTTTTTAAAAAGGAAATATATAAAATTTTCACAAGATAGAAATTTGGCAGTTAAAAAATTACATCGTGATGCTCTTTTCTCTCTCTTCCCATATTCTCATGAGCAGCCTGGTTCTTGCACCCATAAAATTGGTATTTTCTTACTTAATCCCTTCTACTGAGGGCTTAGTAGGCAATATAGATTCCAGTCTGTTCCAAACTGGAAGTTTAACTCAGAGTTTAAAAGGTGTTTAAAAAATAAAACCCTGAACTTCAAATGCCTCAGGATCTAAAAATTTAGAATATTTGGTAGACTACACTTCAAAGGGGGAACTTATTTTTGAGGTTTGTCTTACCTGAAGAGCAATTAATAGTGAACTCACAAGCAGAGTTTATGCGCATCAATCAGTAACAACCAACATGAAGTAGCTTAAATGAATGAATGTTGCTCACTCCCCTTGCATCCATCCAAGATGGTCTGAGGCTCTGGTTGCATTCAGTGTTGCACTCACCCAGTGGCCTAGGCTGATGGACCATTTCATGGTCGGGAACATGGTTCATAACACATGGTAAAGGAGGAGATCCCACAAAGGGGCCTGCAATAGCATGAAGTGTACCACCCCAGCACATTCCCCTTTAATTCTTAGCTCCTCAACCAAAACTCACTATACAGCTGAACCCAACCAGACAGACAGACAGGAAATAAATAGCATCACCAGAGTGGAAAAAGATGGAGAGGCCAGAACAGTGATAAAACTCCTCCCTGTGCACTGCCAGCTCTGCTAATCTCCCTCGTCTCACTGGAGGGAGAAGAGAAGACCTCATAGGATGC
>RJWM01020255.1:0-37507 GCA_004363535.1 Dasyprocta punctata
AAAAAAAAAAGAAATTTCATGTGTTTGTCTTCCATTTTCTTCTATCTCATTGTCTCTTGGACTAGTTCTTGGTGGGCTGGAAGTCAGAGATTATGTTTTGTTTTTGTGTCTTGTTACTTTCCATTTCAAGAATTTTTATTTTGTTTTCTGTGCTGATCCTTGTAAATTTTTGTAGTAGGCAGATGTATCAATGTACCAAGTACTCTCTAAGAAAAGTCTGTTCTTTAAGGATGTCTTCTATGTGTAGGAGCTTCTTGGTTTGTGTGTCTTCCCAGATCCTATTTTTCCAGTTAATTAAGAGTGAAGTGTTGGTTTCTGTTTGTCTCAATCCTCAGTTCTTTGGTGCTGGGCTATGGTGAGGTTATTACTCTAGAGTTTCTCAGTATTGTTACAGAAAGGAGAACAATTGATTACCACAGATATGACATCCTAGCTAAAGTAGAATAATTAGCAGTAACAATAGCATCAAGCACAGTTTAGAAACTGACAAACTGTGATAGCTATTAATTTTGTACCTTAAACCATAGGAGCAAAATCTACAATTATGTAAAAGAATCAATCATAAATTGAGAGCTTGCATGCAAAATGTTTCACCTTGGTAAAGTAGTTTTACCCTGTGGTGGGGAAATTTAAGAAGTATAATGGATAAAACAAAGCTAACTGAAAAGAAAGTAGGAGAAAGACTGGGAGACAAAGGATGATTACACAAAGTTTAGGAAACTAGAGGTGAGTAGAAAAAAAAGAATGAAGGACTAATGAAGGGATTATCTGAACTTGGTCTCTGCATTTAGGCGATGAGATTAGTTTTCTGTGGCTGGTATTCTTCCCAGTCATTTAGAAAAGAAAGAAAAAAGAAAGAAAGAAAAGAAGAAAATAAAAAAAGAAAAAATAAAAGAGTAGAAAAAATAAGATAGAAACAAAATTAACACAAGATAAAATAAAATTAAATTAAAATTTAAAAATGTGGGCAGCCCTACCGACCTGTTTCTATTCCATGTGTCTTTGCCTCCAAGTACAACACTGGTTCACCTAACATCAGGGAAATAAGGCAATGCCATGCATCTTTAAAAGATAAAAGACAGATGTAATGTTAAAAACATATAGTCAACCAAACGATACAAACATTTACTTGTTTTTGTACCTCAGTTGCTATCAACTCAGCCTGTCCTCTGAACCAGCTGGTTTCTTACAGAAGGGAGAGGGAGTTCTTGTTTCTCAGCCCATGTACCAGTCAGCTCACAGGGAGGGTGATCTGGCTTCTCTCTTCCTGGGTCCTACATGGTTTACATGGCTTATGGGAAGGGTGATTTGGCTTCTCATTCTACTTCTTCCAGACCCAGCATGGCTTCTACACAGATAATTTTAACATTGGAAATACATTTAGTATTTGGCATCTTGTTTTGAGAAAAAAAAAAAAACTGTATATGCTGTTTTGGATCATTGTGTTTAAAATTGCAAAAAAAGAAATTCACATGTGACAGACTCAACATTAAGGTGACTCTATGACATGGATCCTGAGACAAATTGTAGACTTACTCATCTTTAAACATCAATAAAGATTCTATTTCAAGATTAATAAAATTTACTGTCTTGGAGACTATTTTCACCTTAATATTAAAGAATATTTCATGATGAGTTTCTAGGAGGTCTGATACTTTTACTCATTGAATTTGAAAATCAAGAACAAGGGGATGTTTCCTCTTATGCACTGTTTACATGGGTGTAAAGTTGAAAAGATCTGGTCTCAGCTGTCAGGCCCGCAAATAACTAGTTGTATGATCATGGGAAAGATGTTGAGCTACTGTGGTCTAGGCCACTAACCTCAAAGGGTAATGTGTGCAACAATGATAATGAATCTTAGGAATTTTCACAGTGTCTGGCACATGGTATTTCTTTAACAAAAGGCAAACTTCCAAACAGAATGGTGGAAACCATCAAGTCCATGGACAATCTGAAACAGAATGGGTTCTGAGAAAGCTTGCCATCTGAGTAATTGATAACAGCTCACGATCCCACTACATTTTTCTCTTTCTATAAGCAGAGAGGTGTTCTAAGATTTGCTACAATATTAGAACATAGCTCTAATAACCTAAGGGTGAGGAGAAAAGAATGCCTTAAAAGTGACTAAAGGAGGTTCTATTCAGAAAACAGAAAGGGAATTTTTGTACATATGTATGTGTGTGCTTGCATGTGGCAGATGCGTGTGTTGTGGAGTGTGAGGCAAACACACTATGGCATGAAGAAGTTAAGTCTGACTCCCATCTTTCTGTCATTGATCACAGTGTTTGGGATGCAGCATCTATCTAATGATCATCAGGTGTTAAATGCAAGAAACCATTTACCCAAAAACCTTAATTCATGAAAGCATTGTGGAGCAACACAACCAAGACTAATCACCTGTCTCTGTTTTGTGAGAAAAGAAAACTCCTTTTAGCTTAGTTGCTGTCAATTCTCTGATCTTTGTCTTCAAACGCATTTCTAACTAACACTATTGACAAATAAGTTTTGTGTTGTGACTGTATTCTTTCTTCTTTTCTGTTTAAAAATAAACTGAAATTTATTGAGATATAATTAATATGCCATGCAATTCACCCATTTAAAGTGTACTATTCAGTATATTTTCAGATATACACACACAAAGGTGTGCCATCATCAACATACTCTAATTTTACAATTTGTTTCTTCTTTCAATAGAAATTGTTTATGCTTCAGCACTCCTTTCCTTACTCCATTGTTTTCCTCTTCCAAGACTTCCACGCTCTAGACAACAATTAGTCTACTTTCCATATATTCTGTATGTTTCAGATGAATAGAATAATATAATATGTGACTTTTGTGTCTGGTTTCTTTCACTTAGTATAAGGTTTTCAAGGTTCATGCAAGGTTTTAGTTATTCATTAAATTTTCTGGATGAATAAAATTCTACTGTATATATTTACTACACTTTGTTTATCTACTCATCAGTTGATGAGGCTTTGGATTATTTCCATTTCTTGGCTATTATAAATACTTCTGTGAACATTCATGTGCAAGCTTCTTGTGTAGACGTGATTTCACTTCTTGGTTGTGAGCTGCTGGGTTATATGGTAACATTTTGAATAACTGCCAAAATGTTTACCCAAGAAGCTGCTTAACATTTGCACCAATAATACATAAAGTTTTCAGTTTATCCCCAACACCTGTTATGATCAGTCTTTTTGATGATAGTAATCCTAGTGGGTATGGACTGATAGCTCACTATGGTTTTAATTTGCATTTTTATAATAAGCAATGATGTTGAGCTTCTTTGGAGAGATGTCCATTTTTATTTGAGTTTTCTTTTCATCATTAAGTCATGAGAATCTTTAGTGTTTAAATCTGTACTATTTAGAAATAGTGACCATTTCTAAAACAATATATTTTAACAAAGCATAAATTTATGCAATTACAATGTAATACATTTAGGTCATTCATAAGAGATATGGATATGTTTTAACTAATATAAAGGCATAGCAACTACTATGTGCATTTCATTATAAATACATTTATTCCTGGTATTAATCTTAATTGTTGGTATTTTCAGTTTAAGTAACTCTGGACCAAGTTACATTTTTTGGAGATGGATAGATTACTTGTCTATCCCAACCAGAGTCCTCAACACCTCTACTTTTTGCCTTAGCATTAATTACTATAATGCAATAAACTTATTCCTGTATGTCTGAGACCCAAGAAAGTCCTTTGAAGATATGACCTCCTTTACTGAGAGAAATCACTAAAGTAAGATATTAATTTACTCCAGATATTTGAAGTTGTTTGTTAACTATCTTACATAGCAATTCCACAGGTTTCAGCCTCCATCTTCTAGCAATGACATTTTATTTTCTTATCAGGACTAAGAGTTGGGGCAATCCATAACAGACAACTTTAATATAAATGGAATATATTCAGTTCATCTTTTTCCACTCTGTTTTATTTTCTGTTCTCCTCTGTGGCTATTTTAGACTTCTGTTTTTCTTCCTCGTTATGTTCCCACATGATTCTATCAGGCAGCCAGTCTTTCCTCCTATCTCATTATGAAAACAGAAGCTATCAGACAGGTGCTACCTCTGCTTCCTGCCACCCATGTGAAAAAACTATCTGTATCTTCTTCCATCCAGTTCTGGTCCTGTGGAAGAGGCCCATGTGAAGCTCAAGCCTGTGCTTCTTATTTTATCCCATCTGCCTTTTCATAGCACTCAGTCCTTCATTTCTTCCCTTCACCTGTTCTGATACCTTCTCACTAAATTTGGAACATAGATTTTCATCTTATGAAAACAAAACAATACTTCTCTGAGCTCCCATAACTCCCCCTAATTGATAACCCAGATCTTTGCTTCCTTCATGATTCAGTATCTATGTCATTTCTTCATCTTTCCACTCCTTCAACCCACTACACCTTAACAATGCTTTTTAATGCTATACTGAAATAAAATTGAAAGCCAATTACAAGATATTGGAGCAAAGAAGGGGGCGTTGCATTCTAGGCGAAGAGTACAGTGTGTGCAAAGGCCAGGAGCTGAAGCCACAATAAGTTCATTTCATACAGACTGTAAAATACAAGGGAAGAAGGACTTAGAGACAAAGTGGGAAGTTAAAAAAATACCAGATAACAATGGGCCTTGTAATATAGCAGGCCTATGCTCCGTTGGCTCTGGGCAGTAAACCAAGAGGTTTAAAAAAGGAAGCAAACTGATCAGACTTGATTTGTATGAGATCATCTATATGCAGCAGGAAGGATTAGAAGGAGCCAAGCTGATGTGAGGGTAAGGGGATATAAGACTGTTTTGGTGATCTGAGTGAGAGATGATTTTTATTTCTTTCCTGAAGTAGGGTAAAGGTAGTGAAGATGAAAGGAAGTGGAGAGATTTGAGGGTCACACAGGAGGTAGATATGGACACTATTTGGTGGTGATTCAGAGAAAGGAAGGATGAAGGTGGGAGTGAAGTAAATGATGGCACAGGTTCATGAAATGGGCAACTGAATGCATCATGTTGCCTATGCTAGCACAGGGAACAATAGAAAGTAGAAATTGCAAAGGAGCTGAGATGTTCCTATTTTGATGCAATCCATCCACTTGAAGTAGTATTGGTAAGTTTATATGGTGATGTTGAATAGGCATTTGTACACATGATTCCGTTCCTAATGAAACAACTGTAAGGTAAGTTAGTACGTTTGACTTCTGAGCATGCAGAGGATGACAGCACCAAGAAAGAATGTGAAGTGGGGAGATAAGAGAGTGCCTAGCTGAGAGCTCTGAGGAGCATAAATATTTGAATGGCAAAGAAAGAGTCTGCAAATGTAATGGACAAACGACAGCCAAAAATGTAGAAATTTATAGGGAAGGGGAAGTTGTCATCAACATCAAATAATTCAGGGTGGTCAAATAACATAACTGAAACGTGTTTATTAAATTTCGATGCTTATAATGAGAGTAGCTTCAGGGATTTACTCACACAACAAGTTAGTTGCAGACCTGAGATTTGAAGCCAGGTCTAACTTTAAAACCCACACATCAAGTGTGAGAGAGGGAATATCTCATTGTTCTTGACTCTCAGATTCAATCAGCAAATGTCTTCAGATTTCCAAGAGATTTTTAATAAAAAGTAATATTCTTTAATATGAAGATGAAAGTAGTTTCCAAGCCAGTAAATGTCATTATGTCTAGAAGTAGAATCTTTATTGATGTGTAAGGATGAGTCAGCCTGCAATTTGCTTCAGGATCTATGTCACAGAGGCATTTTAATATCGAGTCTATTACACACAAATTTCTTTTGGTTATTTTAAGGACAATGATCCAAAACAAATTCACAAAATAGTCTGCTGAAGCAAGGAAAAATGGAGAGTGATGGAGGGCTGCACTGCCAGAGGAGATGACATTTGAGCAGATCCATGAGTTCAGGGAAGAATACATTCATGCCTCGGATCAAGATAAGGCATTTCTGTGTGAGAACAGCAAATACAAAGGTCCTAAGGAGAAAAGAGTCATCATGTGGAAGGCACTGCAAGAAGGCCTGTGAGCCTTAGGCTTAATTCTTTAGTGGAGCTCTTCAAATATCAAAGAAGATGCAATTTTAAGATTGTGTTTTTTTCCCTTTTTGAAGTCCATTTTGAAACAAATATTGTGCAAGTACTATACAGTAATTTTTTCCCATTAAACCATTTAAAAATAAGTTGCTGACGTGATGAATCACCTCCAATTTTTTAATGAGCATTTTCCACAAATAAAGAAAGGTCCCAGGGACAATATTTTGAAAAAACAACATGATATTTTGTCAAGAGTTTTATCACTGACTATATGAAGAATAATTGCTTTTGTGACTATAATAGACTACATGAATAAATAAGTACAATGGAATTAGCACTTAACAAAAGTTGGGACTACAACATATAATATACCGTTTTATAGAAAATAAAGATTTGTTGAATGAATAAATGATTACATTTACACCTTCAGAAAAACTTTATACCATCAAATTTTAGTTCAGGCAATTTACAGATTCAAAGTCTCTGCTGTTTTAATTGTAGTATCACATAATTCAGCATTATTATTACTTTCAAATTATTTTTATAGCAGATATGTTAGAGTAGTGCTGTATTTTCTTAGATTTTAATAATAAAATATTTATTGTTTTTATAATTTTATTAATTCAAATATGTTTGGAACAAGCATGGCAATAAATGCTAAAATACTGTGTTGATAGAACAGTAAGTTTATGAATTTACTAAGAATAAGAAAGATTTAAATGGTAACTCATTTGCCATTGACAAAGGTACTATCTGAAGATGTGGCTAAATTTTCTGCATATCTCCTATTCATATGTCTTAATATTGCTTCTGGATGACTAAATATACTTATATCATTTATTTTTGATTTTCAGGTTTAATTCATCTTCAATTTGAATTTTCCTTCCCTAAAAGCAAATCACCATTAATGAAATATTTGTGATGATAATAAGAAAGACATGATTTTTAGGTTAAGACCAATAGATGTGTACTATTAAGTAGCTGAATAGATTAGAAATATGCATTTCATATGATACTCTTATTGACTATATTAGCAAACTGTACCTTCTAAGGAAAGCAGTTCTTTTCATTTACTATTTTGATTGGTAATATAGGCCTTTGGGTAATACTACTCTCAATGAAAACTATAATGACAGCTGTGACATTTGCTGTTGCTGAGATAGCTGAATTTGATTTATTTACTAATAAACACTATTTTGGAGTTCTGCTAGGCTCAAAGCATTGGATCTTTCAAGTCATGATATCTTAGAGCTGGCTCCTTGAAGTAATCACCATGATTTTGTTTGCTTCTACCAGGTGAATACCAACACGTAGTAGGATTCACCAATCCAGGTGTGTCCAAGTAGCTCAACTGAGAATAGCTACATTAGATGGAGAGCCTCTATTGCAAGGTTATGTATAATTACATCATATATTGATGCAAAGGAGAAAGGAGGAAGATTGAACAAATAGAAAATAATACCAATAAAAATTCAAAGAAATGTTAACTAGTAATAGAGATCTTCTCTGCTTTTTATTGATTATAGATCCTCACATTGTCTGAAAAAATTTTTTGTGCTGACCTTGAAAGGAAGCATTATTCATAAGAGATGAACAACTTTGAAATAGCAGTAATATTTCTTCAAAACACATTCAGTGTCTCCATAGTTGCGGTGACATTAGTTCAGTGATGTCTAATTGCAGTACTTGGTATTGATCCATTTTTCTTTTGCCTGCCTGTTTGCAGCTGCTTCCTCACCCAAGAAGGGTGTAACCAATTCTCCATTAAATTTAACTGAGGAAAGTCATAATTGTAGCATATATCATTTTTATTAGAAATCTGATTTATCTACAAAATTTTTTCCGGAAGGTTTTTAGTAGTTTTCTATTTGGTAATTTTGAATGTCTTCATTTAGCAATGTTGCAGGTATTGAACCCGTCTTGATACCATTAGACCATCTCCCTGGCTCCTGGATCATGGCTTGCAGGAAGGGGAGACAGAAACTACTGCTACACAGTAAAAGCTGAGGACTCCAGCAATTTTTAGGGAGAAACATAGTATTGGAATGGGATAGAAGTGTCAATTTGAAAAGTTTAGAAGCTTAACTAAGTAACTCAGTAGTTCTACATACTAGAGTGTAGAGGCTATGCCCTAGGGAGGCTGTTTACACTCTAGGATGTTGTAGTGGTTGATTTATTGTGTCAATCTGAGAAGTTTAGAAGTTTATAGATCCTCACATTGTCTGAAAGTTTAACTAAGTGACACAGCACGGGGCCAGGGTCCTCACTTTGTAAACATCCTGGGCCCATGCGAGAGGAGGACAAGGAGATGGTATATGTGTTACACCTGCCCCAGCATGGGTAGCCTTCTTACAATATAAGGAAAAGAGGGTTGTTACCTTTCTTTTTGCTATTGTTGCTTTTTACAGTCTTCCACTGCCATGAACTGTTGCCCCTCCGCCATGTCACCCTGCTTTGGAGTCAGCTCATTATGGACTGAACCTCTACAAACTGAGTTAAATAAGCCTTTCCTTCTTTGGGGGTCAGGTATTTTGTCCAGCAATGAGAGAAAAGTAACTAAGACACATAGTGAAAGCTGAGGACTCCAGAAAGTTTCAAGGAGTAACACAGTTTTGGAATGAGATGGAGGGTCTTGTGAGTTGCAGGGAGAGTATGGGATTCTGCTCCCATATGAGTTCTTCAACAGGCAATAGCTAGTGAGTGACTCCAGTCCGAGTTCCTGCCATATTCCCTGGAGAGAGATTCCTTTCTAGGAGAGAGTTGATTGTTTGAGCCAAGACTCAGAGCAGCTGTGGGATGGCTTTGATTTATAGCTTCCAGTGAAATGTTCTCATAGTGACTGAGTGAGAGAGAGCCACAGTGGACAACCATAGTCATGGAGGAATGATCAGGCTATAAAGGGACAACCCTAAGGGATTTAAGCTAATGGACACATTTCTTGCCCTAAATTCAGAGTCTGGGTTCATCCTCAATTGCTGTGGATTTGAAAGTTGCAGCATTGGCACCCTTACTCTAATCCTACCACCTGCTAGTGGCTGCATACAACATGGATATAGGGTCTGGATGCCTTCTTTGTCTACCATCATAAGCAGGGATATATCTTGATGGACACATCTTGATGGACACTGTCTCATACTTGTAGATCCTTGAAGAAAACCACGTTTGAAATCAGACAAATATCTTTTATTCCTTTGTTTGTTGTTTTGAATTTTTTTTGTGTATGTTCTTTGCTCTTTCTTTCTTTTTTCTTTCTTTCTTCTTTTCTTTTCTCCTTTCTTCTTTGCCAGTATATTGGGGCTTGGGGAATTTTCTTAGTCCTTCTTCCTTACTTCTTATCTATTTTTCTTCTGTCTTTATTTTTCTTCTTTTACCTTTTAATTTTTCTCCCTTTAATTTTTTCTCTTAGTATTACTTCCCAAACGATTTTTCTCTCCATTTTTCTTTTATCTTCTATTTCTTGTTAGTTTTTTCTCTTACTGTTATCTAATATAATAATCTTCCTTCTACTCCTCAATAAGATCTTTTGTACCAATTTTTTCTCCTCCTTCTCATATCATATGATTTAGGATTTAAAATTTTTTCTCTTTAATTTCTCCATTCACAAGCCCTATAGCTTTAATGGTATAACTGTACACCTCTATTAATCTTTTGATTATAGAGTTAACTCTATAAAATCACTGTTGAATTGTTTTATATCATTGGGAGAGGTACAGCTACCACATTTAGTGCATATTGACTGTAGCTCAACACTTGGGTCATCTGAATGTTTGCACCATAATTGTAGACTTCTTCGCTAAGGTTAAAGGTGGTACTTGATTGGGTTTTTTTTGGTAAGTTAATATTCACTTTTTCTTGGATGATATTATTGTGACTGATTAAATAGACATAGATGGCAGAATGAGTCAAGAAACAAAATCTAATGATATGCAGCATAAAGAAAACATATTGAATTTTAGAAGGAACTCACAGATTAAAAAAATAAAAGGTTGGAAAACAATAATCCAAGCAATGGAAACACAAAAAAAGCAAACTTAGCTATCTTAAGTGAATTTTAAGCCAAAACTGGTCAGAAGAAACAAAGGAGTTCACCAGATATTGGTTAAGGGTACAGGGAAACAGGAAGAGATAACAATATTAAACGTACATGCACCAACTACTGATGCACCCAACTTCATAAAACAAACAGTAATTGACCCTTAAAAAAATCAGATAATACCAATGCAATTATATTGGGGGAAATTCAATACTCATGCTCACAAATGGACAGATCAACTAGACAAAATATTAACAAAGAAATAATGAAGCTGAACTAAACCTTCAAACAAATGAACTTAATAGAGATCTGCAGAATGTTCCGCTCAACAACATCCAAATACACATTCTTCCTAGCAGCACATGAAACTTTCTAAAAAATAAAGCACATACTAATGTATAAAGTATGCTTAGGTAAATGCAAAATAATGAAAATTATCCCATGCATATTTTCAGATCATAGTGCAATGGAACTGGAAATCAATGGCAAATGAAACCACAGACACTATACAAACATATAAAAATGAAACAATACCCTCTTGAACAATCAATGAGTAACAGATAAAATTAAAAAGAAATTAGACAGTTCTTACAATCAAATGGTAATGCCAGTATGACATATAGGAACCTATGGGACACAATAAAAACATTCCTAAGAAGAAAGTTTATAGCAATGAATTTGTACATCTGGAAAACAGAGTGAGCTCAAATAAAAAACCTAGGGATGTATCTCAAGGTCCTAGAAAAACAAAAACCATCCAAATATAAATCTAATACAAAGAAGGAAGTTATAAAATCAGAGAGAAATTAATGAAATTGAGACTTAAAAATAATCAATGAGTCATAGATTTGGTTCTTTGAAAGATAAACAAAATAGATAAACCCTGAACTAATCTTACCAAAATAATGAACCCCCCCAAATTCATGCCATTAGAAATGAAAAAAAGTAAAATCACAACAGATTCTGTCAAAATTCAGAAGATCTTCAGTAACTTCTTTGAGAACCTGTAATTTTTATGGAAAACTCAGAAGAAATGGGTAGAATCCTAGCGTTATAACTTGTGTCTAATGTCCTCCCAAAGCCTCATGTGGTCATAGGATTTTTTAAGAGTTGGATGAATCTAAAATATGTGATGCTATGTGACTAGTGAATTGGTCCAGTGATTGGAATTAGCATAGTTCTGGGTGTGAATATGGGAGTTTGGGGATGGTTCAACATACACCAGTCAATAAATGTAATACATCACATAAGCAGAAGCAAGGACAACAATCACACGAACACCTCAATAGATGCAGAAAAAACATTTGGTGAAATTCATCATAAAAAACAACAAGAAAATAGGAATAAAAGATCTTTATCCCAATCTAATAGAAGCCTTCTTTGGTCAACCAATGGCCAACATCATACTAATCAGAGAGAAACTGAACGCTTTTTCTCTAAAATTGGGAAAAAACAAAGAGGCCTGCTATCACTACTCCTGTTCAGTATAATTCTTGAAACATTAGCCAGAGCAATTAGACAAGAGAAAGAAATACAAGGGAAATGAATACGAATGGAAGAAGTTACCATTATTTGTAGATGACATGATCCTCTATATAGAAAACTCCAAAATACCACCAATAGACTTCTAAAGTCCATAACCAAACTTAGTGGTGTGCAGGATACAATATCAACACTCAAAAATTAACAATGTTCCTGTATACTAACAACAAACTCATCAAGACAGAAATTAGGAAAACAGTATCTTTCACAGTAGTATAAAAAATGACATTTTTAGGAATTAACCTAACCAAGGAAGTGAAAGACCTATACAATGAAAGCTGCAGTATTTGTGTTTTGAAAAAGGAGATCAGAGGGCTGGGAATTTAGCTCAGAGTCACAAGCACCTGCCTGGCAAGCATGAGGTGGTGAGTACGATCCCTGCTACCAAAACGAAGATTAAAACAAAAACAAAACAAAAAACCCCAAACATGCAAACAAACAAACAAACAAAAAGGAGATCAAAGAGGACATCAGGAAATGGAAAGATACCTCCTTTTCCTGGATAGGCAGAGCCAACGTAGTCAAAATGGGTATACTTCCAAAACTTCCATACTAATTTAATGCAATCCCAATTATTATGACAATAGAATTCCTCACAGAACCAGAGAAAGCCAAACTAAAGTTCACACAGAACCAGAAGGAATATCAAATAGTCAGGCCAAGGAGCACCACAATCCCAGATTTCAAGATATACTACAAAGACACAGTGATAAAAGCAGCATGATATTGGTAATAAAACAGACTTGTGGATCAATGGGACAGAAAAGAGTATTCAGAAACAGCTCCAGGTATACCCAGACACCTTGCCTTTGACAAAGGGGCTGATTACTTTTGCTAGAGGAAAGAAAGCTTCTTTAACAAATAGTGTGCAGAAAACGGTTAATCACATGCTTAAGATTGAACCTAGACCCATATCTCTCAACATACACTACACTAAAATCAAAATGGATCAAAGATCTAAATACTAGAACAAAAACACTTAATAAGCTGGTATATAAAATGCGTAAACTCCTGAAAACATAAGCATTGGCAAAGACTTTCTGAATAGAGCCCTACTTGGAAAAAAAAAAACCAAGAATCAATAAATAGGATGACATCAAATTAAAAAGCTTCTGCACAGCAAAGGAAACCACCAAAAGAATGAAGAGGCAACGAACAGAATGGGAAAATATTTCCTCAAAAGACTCTAGAATATAAAAAGCACTCAAAAAGACCCCTAAACTTAAAGATCCATTAAAAAAATGGACATCTGAAGTGAATAGACATTTCTCAGATAAAGAAGTTCAAATGGCCAATAAATACATGAAAAAATGTTCAATATCACTGGCCATCCCAGAAATGCAAACTAAAACAACACTGGGATTCCATCTTGCTCCAGAAAGAATAGCTATCTTCAAGAAATCAAGAAACAACAAATGATGGAAAAGGCTGGAAGGGGAAAGGAACTCTTTTTCATTGTCGGTGGGAGTATAATATTGTGCAACCACGATGGAAATCAGTATGGAGTTTCCTCAAAACACTAGAAATAGAAATCTCATTTGACTCAGCTGTTTTTCTAGGTATCTTCTAGAAAGAGTGAAAAGACAGCACATCACGGTGATATATGTACACCCATGTTTATAGCAGCATAATTCATAACAGGTAAATATTTGAAGCAGCCTCTATGTACACCAGTGGATGACTGGATAAAGAAAATGTGATACTTATACACAACAGAGTACTACTCTGCCATAGAGAAGAATACACTTGAGTCATTTGTAGGAAATTGATGTACTTGGAGACCACAATGTTAAGTGAACTAGGGACACAAGCTTAATATTGCATGGTTACTCTTATACAAAAACCCAATATATAAATAAAATGCAAAATAGAGGACAAACATCAGGACAAAAGAAGAGAGAAAAAAGTTATTGAAATCCAGCATGGACAATGTATCTTAAAGTGTACTTTGGTTTAGTACAATTATTTATGTGGTTTTTATGTTGGTTGTTATCCTGGCTTTTAATCTGTATTTATGATGATTAATTTAATAATGACTTTTAAAATAAAGAGATGAATATAACACTGGCAAAAAAATTAAAGGAAAAAGAGGAGGTGGAGGGAAAGATGGAGTGGTGTTATGAATATGCACCAATGCTCCACAAGGAATGTAATTATTATGGACTGCGAACATGCACTAATGAAAGTTTAAAAAGAGACTAAAATCATTAAAAAATTAAAAGCAAAATACTGTTTGCTCATCAGAAATGTAAAAGTTAATCTAAATTGATTTAATTTTAAGAATTTTATGATTTTCTTTGACTTAATTGGTGACAGTTGACCAAGGTATTGCAAAATAAGCCTTGGGACTCAGTAGCCAGTTTGTAACTCATCAAGCACAATTGTTAAAACACACCAAATCAATGACTCAAATATGCTGATATCTATATCATTCAGCTTTACCTTCTACAAGAGACGTTCCATAGTAACTTGAAATAAAAGGGACATACTTCTTGTAAGAAAAAGAACAAGCATAGAAACAACAGAAAATGCATATGATTAAACACTGTTAAGTAAACAGTGAAAAATCACTATCATTACAAATCACGAGAATTGTTCAGATTATTACTGACTGAGTTGTTAGAGATCTAGTCTGTGGAGAGAGGGGAATGAGAAAGGAAAATTTGGTAGCTGAAAAAAAGAATGGGGTAGAATGACTGACCTGGTACTGAGACCCTTTAGTTCATGGGATGGAACAAAAACATTTCCCTTCCTACCTCCATAAATTGTGTCTGACTGTGCAAGACAGATTCTCCAACTAGGGCATAGCAGAGGTCAGCCTGACATAAACCCATGAACAAGAGGCCCCTGCAGATTTATTTAAGGTCAGTATGATTCTGGTTTTCGTTCTTTCTTTCCTTTTTTTCCTTCTAAATTCCCACTGGGTTTTGGCACACACACAAAACTAGAAAGCACTGTATAACAGGCTATGAAGCATGTTGAATGTCTGGCCTGATTAGCTCATTTTGGGCAGTTCTACAAAACTCTAAGCTCTTAAGTTCTTAAAGACATGAGACTCGGTTGTTCATTTTCCTGACCATGGTTTTTCCCCAGAACTCTCCATAGTGCAGCATCTGCATCAGTGCTTTACGTTAAAGTAGAAATGGTTACTCTATGCTTGGGCACTGTTTGGATATGTTTTGTGCCAAGGAATGTTATTGTCCTATCTTTACTTCAGAAATTTAAAGGTAAATCATGATGCCTTTAGAGTAACTGGTGGCTCTTGGAGTTTGGGGATGCTATAGTATATATTTTATTCAATTTCTAAATGTGTGAGGCTAACTTTTTTTTTCTTGAGGCTAATTTTGACAAGCTCATCCAGGTGAAATCTTTAAGAACTCTCTTTTGTTGTTGTTCATCAAGTATTTTCTAATCACATTTAACTTCAGTTGATTATTTTTCCTGTGTTTCACTAAAATTATCTCTCATTGAAGTCCACTTAGCTTCAATCATTTTTTTGGTTGTTTTGGTAAAAATAACCAAGTACAATTTAGGAAAAAAGTATCACATTGATCTACAATCCTTAATAACCTTTCAGCTGTTTTGTAAAAATAAGCAAACATACTTAGGAAAAATAAATGTCCTTTCTCTACTTCTATACCTCAAAAGCAAACAAATATCAATGACAACTCCCTTCTCAAAACCCACCTCAGTCAAATACATTAATCTCAAATATTCTAGTATTATATTTTCTCATTCAGTGCCCATATGGATAATATTAGCTCAGAAGGAGATGTTTTCCACTGTGAATATATAGTTTATTTAAACCAAACTCCAATATAGAAGAGACACTGGCAAAAAGAGAACCAAGGTAAGTTTAAGTCAGTGAGTCACCTCTTCTCTGTTACAATGTCTACTCAGACTTTGACCTGTACTGATAAATATTGGCTGTGCTGGGGAAAAATATATATCTGGGGGCTCAAAAATGTGTTATACTCTGTAGATTTTTTTCTACACAAAATGTTGATTTCAGTCACTGATTTCACCCTTTGGAGCTTAAGTGGAAGATGTCAGTACAAGATTTAGTTTTAAGCTGGGTTTATTGCTATAAGAATGAAATATTAGGTCGTTTTAATATTCAGCATATAGAGAGCCAATTTTTCCACCACCATTTATTAAAGAGGCTATTTTTCATCTTTCTTTCAGTGAACATGTTTGCCCCTTTCCCTTTTGTTTTTGGTACTGGAAATTGAACTCAGGATCTTCTTGCCCAGCAGGCACCATGATGTTGAGCTACATCCCTGGCCCTTGGCCCCTTTGTCAAAGATAAGCTGGCTGAATGTGTTTATAGTTGTGTCTACATCTTCTAACCTGTTCCACTGGTCCTCAGGTCTGTTTTTTGGCCAGGACCATGCTGATTTTTTCACAGTAGCTTTGCAGTATAATTTCAAGTCAGGGATTGTGTTGCCTCCTGTCCTGTCTTTGTTGCCCAGGATTGCCTTTGCTATTCTAGGTCTCTTCTGTTTCCAAAAGAATTTTAGGAATTTTTTTTTGTTTCATGAGGTATGCTAATGGTATTTTGATCAGAATTGCATTAAACCTGTATAACAATTTTGGGAGTGTGGCCATTTTCACAATGTTGGTTCTTCCTATCCGTGAGCAAAAGGCAGGTTTATGCTAATATCGATTGGAAAAATTTGTATACCTATATCTTGTACCCTAAGCAACTACTTTAATGATAGCATGTAATGTATCAACTACTGATATTGTCCCATTATTTTGTTACAAAATTTCATTTTATCTTTTTTCCATAAAACAAACAAACAAACAAAAAGAATGAAAGACTGAATTATTTGAGCTGTCAATGCAAAGGCAGGAATGTAAGAAAACAAATAAAATTACAAACTCTGCCAGCAAATTTTTCACAGCTGAGAGGGACTTGCAGGTCCCATTAGTGGCTCAAGTTAATGACATACTTTTCTACAAAAATGCTCAAGGAAATCACGTATGTCAATTCTTTTTGTATTTAAGTGAATTTAAAATGATTTTATTTTCCAAATTAACAGTGACTTTGAGACAAACTAGAGACAGACATATTGATCACAACTAGGTTTGGCATTTTTATTTTGAATGTGCTGGATTGGTCAATACAAAGTACAAAACACAAAAAGTCACATGATTGTTTGAATGGTGATAGCCTGAATAAATTAATACTAAGTTTTTGAATGGTTTGTGTTAGTCTTCAGTTGCTTTTTGTATGTCTAAACTTTGAGTTCAACTTGTTTCTTAAATCTACTTTGTTTTCTCAAAATTGTGGAGAGGGAAACATAATCTTCGAGAGCTTTTCAAAAAGAGAAGTTAATAGATACCAGCATCTAAAGGTATAATTTTAAAAAGAGGTTATATAACATTATCCTTCACTCAACCTTTTTTTTCCTTCATACTTTGATGCATTTTTATTGAGTATCTTCTACTTATCAGGATGTTTGTTATAGTCTGGATAATTATTGATGGTCTCTTGGAATTTCCATTCCAGCTGAAAATGCAGACAATGACGAGTCAATTCAAGTACAGTTTTATGTGATAATTGCTTTCCTAGAAAGATGCACAAGTATCACTGGATGAAACAATCCAGGTTGATTTCTGCAGGAAATGACATATAAGCTGAAGACGCACGGAATCAAGTCATGGAAATGGGAAGACTCTCTGGAGCTCACTGCACACATGGGAGCAGCTGGTTCATAGACTGAGAGGCACATCTGAGTCTTGGAGAATGTGGCATAGTACAACTGGAATATAAAATGGTAGCAGTATGAGGCAAGAGAGGGTAGGGCAAGGCCAGAGCTCTGAATTTCATGGCAATGTGGCATTTGCTCCATTGGATCTGTTTTTTGAATGACAGTACCAGTAGGAATGTGACAAATGGATTCAGAGTGTGGTGTGTAGTGAGGGATCAAGTTAGAAACCCAGGCAAGTAGTGATAAGGCCCTGAGCTAGACTATGAACTATTTCCCAAAGACATAGAAGCAAGTCTTTGAAACATTCCTGGGTCAGATGCTTTCATGGGTTATTTAAAAGAAGGCAGATAATATCTGCTTGCAGTCAGGGTTAATTATTTTTCTTAAAAAAAACCTGTCAATGCAATTTCAAAGCCATATGATATTTTAGAACTTCTCAAAAAGAAAACAGCGGATAAGCAGATATTCATTGATCTGTGCTTAGAGATAGTCTGCTCCCTTTTCAGGAAACCTTATGCAGATTAATCAGAACCAAACCCGTAAATCTTAATCATAACATATGTTCTGTCATCTGAAAATGTGTTTTTAAGTCTGTACAGGTATGACCCTATGCCACAATGAACGAATGAACTGGAAAGATCAAAGTCATTTGATCTGGTTCTGTGATTTATAATTTCCAAACCAACATGGAGAGAAAATAACAGGCATCAAACATCCATCTATGTTTGCACCAGGTCATATGCTGTAATTCAATCCAAGCACAAGTTTCCACGGTAAACAGGGCAAGACGTGCCAATACTTCACAGGTTTCCAAAAAGCTCTTGGGAGAACTTTGTAACTGGAACAAAAAATTTTTACAGATGAAATCTTTAGCAAAATAATGTCACAGACTGTATTTCTGGAGAAAGCTTTTTGCCAAATGTCTCATCAACAAGTATGGTGCTGGCAGTGACCCACCCTATGGTAGAGGTGGCAAAATACTCCCGCCAATACTTGTTTTCATTTGCTCACAACTTCCTAGGGAAAAAAAAATTTTACTTCGAGTTGAAATTTTCCATGTTTTATCCCAGTCCAAAGGTGATTTAGAAAAAAAAATTTTTTGGAAAGTTGAGTCAAATTCAAGTGAAATTTGTAAAGTTAAGTCAGTTGGGGAGCTGTGCAACACAAAGATCTCACTGGGTAACACCAAAAAATTACATTTTCCTTTTTCTGGTGACTTTTGGAATGCGAATTCCTTTTGGTTCTTCCTTTTGAAAGAATTTAACCATGTTAAGGTCAGGAAACCAATCATTTCAAAATTTATTCAAACAGAATTTTTCTTATGAAAAACTAATAAAGTAAGACTTTACATACTAAATTCTAGTTTTTTTTTAAATTTAGGGTGCCCTCATATATATTGATAGAAAAAAATCTTTAAAAATAAAAGTTTAGTCGTTTAAGTTCAGCAAACCTTATTATTAAGTGCTAGACACTAAATGAGTGCTCAGTGTTTGGCGTATATAAAGCTGAAAACATGGTCCCTATTCTAAAGGAATGCATTATTTGGTAGATGAGATAAGACTAATAGAAAGCAGTATGTGCAGAATATAATATGTTATAGCACAAGTATAAGTTAAGCGTTGTGGGAGCACAGAAGTAGGAGAAATTAATGTTGATGGAAGGATAGGAAAAGTTTATTCTGGGTCTTGAAGGACCGAGGGCACAATGATTAGGGAGTTTTAGATTAGCCTGGAATATACACAAGCACAGTGGTTAGAAACAAGGTCAGGCAAAAAGGCTAGAGTGTTGGATGTTAGAGAGGAAGGAGTAGGAAATGAAATTGTAAAGTTGGGCTGTTTCTCAATGGGGGGACTTCTGGTGTTTTGGATGGATGGTTCTTTGTCACTCCAGCAGTTACATAGTTCTGCTCCCAGCCTTCTAAAATTCAGTCATGCTCCTCGTCATGGAGACTACTGAAAAGAATCCCCCACCAAGGTTTAAAAGCATGCCCTGGGGTAGAAATCATCCTGTAGAAAAGACTGAGGGAGTTTTGGATACTGCATTTTAGGGCATGATTTAGTTCTCTAGGTGATGAAAGACTGTAGAATAATTTTGATCAGAGGAAGGGCATGATCAGACTTGTGAATCAAGACAACCAGTCTGGAGAGTGACTCGAAGAGAAAATTGGGAGGAAGTAGGAAAATGAATTCAGAGTAGTGCAATCATCTAGGCAAGACTTAGTGACCACTTGCGCTAAACAATTTCATCACTGTTATTCATGAAAACATTAATAGACTTTTAAAAAGCTATTTTTCTTGCCCATGAAACTCCATAGTGCTGCACTGCAGAACTCTTTGTGCTGTAGCTGCTTTCCTGTTTTTTTTCTTTTCCTAAATTAATGTCATATGGCAAATTCAATACAAAAACAAGATTCTTAGAGGGTGATCATAACACCCTTTCTACAACATAGTTTCTAATAATAGAATAAACACATGGAGGATGGAAAGCTCTATTTAAAAAACAAGACAAAAAGAAATCTGTTTCTGTTTCCTCTTAGATTGTATTTGGATTCCTTCACTTGACAATCCCCCCTGCTTCATCACCGGTTTAAAGGAAGGTTCTGTTGGCAGTAGATTGAATGATTTTGAATCCCAGATGTCAGAGCAGTGGAAACTCAAAGTGCATAGGCAGATGGAGCCTGTCAGAAGCACCACTAGGGCCAAAACAGAAGACAGTGCCCAAGGCACGGGAGGCAGGGAGATAATTTCCCTATCTGATATGTACAGGAAGTTCACGAGACTGGAATTGAAGGCTAGAGGAGCATGGTTGCCCTGACCTGTTTCAAAAAGGTGTCTTGACTCAACACAGCAGCTGTGACTGCATCTTGTATTGTGTTCTCTCCCAGCTGCTGAAATATTGTTGCCTTCTGGCTTCCCAGAGGAACTTTGGAAGGGACTATACTGACAGAAGATAAGCTACAGATACACCTATTATGCTTAGATTTTTCCCGCCCAAAAGCCTCTTCCAGAATCTTTCAAGTGGTTTGTTTGTTTGTTTAAAGCAAAATGGGATTTCAGCACATTTAAAAGCTAAAACCTTGTATCACATTTATGCAGAAACCCACGGACATGCAATCACAAGTTTGAATCCGATCTTCTTCATTAGAGAGACCTGTTCTGCAAACCTCATTCTTTGGGTCAGTTTCTTGTTAAAGTTTCCTAAAACTGGCTTAAGTCCACACTCTAATTTTCTAGGGCTGCATTCCCATCAAGTTTCCTTATGAAAACTTAAATTTTTATTTCATTGAGGACTATACTGAATAAATGTACTGACAGAACTTATAATTTCTGTGATGCTTTGTATGTTATACACAATTTTAATATACATTTGTGCATTAAGTCCTCTGCAATGCACAGGGTTGAAGATACCAAACCAAGGTCATAGCATAGAAAATCAAGAACTCAAGTCCAGGTCTTCTGACTCCAAGCTCATGCTGTTCTCTCAGCAGTGTCATATTCCATGACTAGTGTTTTGACTCCTGAATTAATAGGGAAGAGGGCCAGAAATTCTAAGCAGTAGGATCTTCCAGTTCCTACTCAAAGTCTACTTCTTTGAATAATGAGCTTCTGCACTACTGGTACTTGCTGGTACTGTCTTTTAGAAGTGCTGGAACCAACTTTTGTGACCCATGGTCTTCAGTGACGGGGATGTCAGTGGCCCAAGCTCTCAGTGGCTCCCAGCAGCATTTTCTGCCAGTATCAGTGACTGCAAGTTGCTCTTGTCAAGGGTTTTGAGAGGTCCTCTGGGTCATTCTAGCCTCTTCTTGCTGAAATAGTTCTTGGCAGGCTGACAGCTCAGTGTCACAAACTCAGCACCACCTCTAAGGGAAGAGCATATCCCTAGTGTTGTATAGCTCTTCTCAAACTTCTTTGTAATGACTTGGGGAAGCAAGACAGTGTACAGATCTACAATTATATGTTATGTTATGTCTTGAGATTTTATAGAATTTTATAGACTGAAAGACAGAGTTGAGTCTACTGAATCTTTATTGCTTTAGTGTGAATGCCTTAATTCTTTTCTTAAAAATCACATGTATAGACCTTAACATTTCTTTCTATAAGATCACTGTTTTCATTATAATGCATTTAGGTGAAATAAGTCCTGGAAACTGTTCTACACATCTCCATAAATGTTTCTATTAACTTTCTAAACCCTCATAACACATCCCTGAGGAAAGTCCTTTCATGAGCCTCTGTTTTAACTCCCTTTATACAGATGAGAAAAAAGAGGCTTACAAAATTAAAAAAAGAAAAAGAAAAAGAAAAAGAAAAACCTACTCCAATGGTAATCATGAAAGATTTGACTTCTGATTGTTTCTAAATCCTAGAAATGTGTAATGGGTAAGAAATCTAGATCATAGTCAAAGTTTGTGTTTGTTTATCATTATCTTTACCAAATGGCATACTTTCTCTGAGAAAAGACTTAAGTCTTATCTGGTCTGGGAAGAACTAAGATCTTTGAAGTAGGTACTTCCTTTCTTACCCATCAATAATTGATCAACCATTAATTATTCTTCATTATTGTCCTTGATTTTGTTCAGGTGGTGGTGTGGTACTCATTCAACCACAGTGATCTCATTCTCTTTTACATGTTTGGTATAGAGGCATCATGCGACCTGGTTCAAAATGAGTTGTAGGATTTTTAGAGAGCTGCAAGACAACACAGTCCTCCCTAAGTGAATATAGGATCACGTGAAAAGCCCCTTTGCCCTCATCCTTCCCTATTTCTTTGGGTAATGTTGAATGAAGAGATGATATCTGGAGTCTACAACTTATGACTGAGACCTCAAACTTGAGGAAAGAAACAAATATCCCATAGATGCAAAGTGGAAAAATAAAATATTTCATCTTCGTTAATGACATTGAGCCCACAAATTAGTCTTGGGTCCACTTCTGAATTTCTCATGAAGTCAACAATAAATGTGCTTGTATTTATGCTAACACGACTCAAAATGTGAGCAGTATGTGCCGGTTCACAACCGGTTTGCAATGGCTCTGTGAAGAGATAAGAAAAGAAACAGAGCAAGAGTTAGGTTTAGGTACTTTTATAGCAATTTGCCATGTGACAAAATCCAAGTCAGTGATTGGTGGCAGTATAGCATTTAGTAGGGTATTGACCAGTGCAGGATGCACTGGAAATTAAAACAATGACATCAACTAGCCTTTCACTATAGGCGATTTAATTGAACTTTTTCCTATTATCATCTAAGTGCATTTTTAGTTTAAATAGTTCTTAAGAAGATTATGTCCATATTAGTGATATGTCCTCAATTTTAATAGATTTTTAATGCCAAGTCACAGAGACCTAGACATAACAGTACCTCTGCTTAGAAGCTGTTTTATTAGAAAAACTAAATGGCATCTTTATACTTGATTGATTCTTCTATCATTGTCACACTTTGAGGGAAAACGAAACGTTTGAGTTAAGTGGTTCAGCACAGAACACGCACTTATGAAATATAGCAAAATGAGAAGTTGGCAATATTTAACTTAGTTGCTGCCCTATGGACTTTCAGAGGTCTTTTCCACCTACCTGGCCTGTTACTTCCTCTTTCCTCTCCCCTCTTCTTTTTTAGTCTCAGCCCAACCTCCACTAATCTCAATAGAGAAGATACTGTAAAGCCTCTTAAGACTTTGGGACTTTAAGAAAATCATTCATGCCTTGAATCTCACTGTTTTTTTTTTTTTCAAAATGACACCTGTTGTATAAATAACAACACCTAGTATTTATTGTCTGCTCACTCTGTGCTTAGTACAATTTTAAGTCTTTTTTAAGCATTACCACATTTGATTCTATTTCCAACCTTATGATATGTGCTACAATTTCATGTTCATTATACGAATGATAAATGTGACTCAGAGTTGCACAGCTAGTAGAAGAGCCATGATTCAAACCCTGGTACGACCACTAGAACCCCTCTACTTGACCTTTATGCTGTAGTTCTTTATGGTAAAAGTAAGATGTTATTACGTTATTAATAGTACATAATAAGAAGATACTATCAAAAATGGATTATTTAGTGACCCTTTGTCTTTGTGAACCACTCATATCACTGTACGCTAACATTACATGTTGCTATGGTTTGAATAAGTCCCCCAAAATTTGGAAAGTTAGTCCCTAATGCAACAGTGTTGAGAGGTGGTAGGATTGTTAAGAACTGACTGGGCCCAGCATGGTCCTGTAATTTTATTGCTTGTGAGGCTGAGGCAAGAAAGCCACTGTGTATTTGCATCCAACCTGGGTTACATAGTGAGTTCAAGCCCAGCCTGAACTATGTAATGGGAACCTGTCTCAAAAAGACCAAAATTAAAAGCCCCCAAAAGCAAACTGGGTCATTGAGATGAATTAATCTCATTCTTAGGAACTGGATTAGTTACTGTAGAGCTGGTTGTTAGGGTAAGCTGAGCTCTTGTACTTGGTTTCTTCTAAGTGAGCTTGCTTGCCTTTCTGCTTTTCTGTCATGTTATGACACATTTGTAAATATAGTCACCTATTCTTGGACTTTCAGTCTCTAGAGCTGTGAGCCGAAGTAAACTTCTTTCCTTTACAAATTACTCAGTTCCAGATATTCTTTTGTAGCTAAAGAAAATAGACTAAGTTATTAGTAATGAGCTATTTCCAAGTACTAAGAAAGGGGGAAAGCAGAATCAGCTGGAATAATCTGGTTGGCTTCCTGTTCAGGAGTTTTCTAAAAGTGAACTTAATTATTGTGTTGATGTTAGTAGATTAGAACATATGACTTGTTGAGAGTATATTGCCAACTGGGCCAACCCTTATCACATTAATCACTGAGAATTCAAAGCCAGTGGAAAATCTACTTTGTTCCTTGATAATCAACCTGTTTGATGTAAGGCAGAGCTGAGTTCAGAAAACATGTAAGCCTAGAAATCAGAGTAGTTGACCTTCAGGGCTGGCCCTTTTGCACCCTGGTCAACTAATACTGGACACATTACCCAACCCTTTCAGTTTTGTATGTGGTGAGGTTCAAATGAAATAACAGTGGTATATGTTACTTGTAGGCTGTAAAGCCTTGTGAAAATATTGTTTGTTATTTTATATATATATTTTTGCCTAACTCTTAATATTAACTCGGTGGTCTATTGGTACAACATACAATGCTATGGTGAAAATTTCATTGTCTATGAAGTAAAAATCTGAGTTCTATCCCCAGCCTGCTGTGGAAATGTTTAAAAATGTGTAGAGGGAGGGTTTCAGAATCATATATAGGACCTTGTGTTCTTGGGTTATTTGACCATCAAAAATATTGAGATACTTCCTTCCTGCATATCTGAACTACTGTTACTGCTGTTACTGTTTTAAAAAAACCTCAAAACTGCTTTTCTGACGTACAATGGGCCAACTGCAGAGGTTGATGGGGTAACACCTGGACAGAGTTCAGGTATCTGCCAAAGGGAGGCACTTGCATGCATGTTTATAAAGCACTCCAAGTACCTTACTACAAGGATGGTAACATGACAAAATCTTACAATCCCAGTATATGACTGAGGTTAGCAGAACAAGCCTAGGATACAGATGACACCAGGCCAGGACTAAGGTAAAATGAGCAATACCAGCCCTGGTTATGGTGGAGGTCAGCAGTATGAGTCCTGGACTAGGATGAGGTTAGTAGCACCTGCTTAGAATATCAGAACTGCAAAGGTTGAGTAGAGAGTAAGGAAACTTGTTGAAAAAAGATACCAAAATTTACCAAGACTGTCCAGATAATCAGTGGTCAGCAGGGCTGGAAGCTAGTTCAACTGATTCCCAGCCTGGATCCTTTTCATTGTGCCACACAGCCTTATTTACAAAGCCAGCATTATTAAAATTGTCCTGAGGAGTTGCTCAAAAAAACCGTCACGAAATCCCTAAAGAACACAAAACCTCTGAAATAGTCAGAGGATTTATGCATCTTTCACTCATCTCATGTAAGACATGTGGATAGTTAAGCAATATTTTTGACAACATATAATTTTGTATACATAATTCAATACCATTTTTCCATAATTTCTTAGAATTTCATATTACTACAAAGATAATATTGTTAAATCAAACTGATGAAAATTTGTACTTGAACAATTGCTTTTTTTAATCTTCTAGTTCATAGGTAGCAGAGACAGGTATCTGAAAAGAAGCCTCTTTGGGGCATTATTACACACTTATCCCTGATCAACCACAGGCCATAGATAGTGGTGAAAAAAATTGCAAGGGGAACCACATTTTAGACATAGCAGGAACCGAGGGTCAGAGTGGACCATCAGTCAAATATGAGTCTCCAATGGTTTATTGTAAAAACAAATATTATGTTTGGACATTTCAAATGAAGTAATCTGAATTGTAGCTAAAATTATAGTCTTGATACTTGTCAGCCCTTTAATTTAGCACTGAGTCTACTCTCCTACTTCTCTTTAAGTAAATTGGATAATTTCAAAAAGATAGTGGAAAAGAAAAATCTCTACTAATAAATATAAAGAAGAAAAGCTTTCAATCACATGAAATATTATTATAGACAATATCATTAGCTGCTAGAAGAGAAAGAAGGGTCATATGAAATCCCAAAAAACTATATAATTAAAATATTTATTGAAATTTAGATGGCAAATTGATAGCTAATATTTATTGAGTAGCATGATGCTAAGCATTGTTCATGAAAGATCTCCCTTAAATCTCTCTAAAATCTAAACGGTAGGTACTGTAATATGCTCATAACAGATAAGGAAACCGAGATTGAGGGGTATTCAGCAAATTCTCCAAGATCAGACAGCTAGAAGGAAGATAAAAAGATACTGTTGGCCACCAACCCAACATTTTTTTTTTTCATTTGTTTTCAGGAACTCCAGTGTATTTCACCACTGTAAGGCTTGGGGAGGATGACTTCTTTTTGGTCTAGTATATCACGTTTCTTTAATATATACCGCATTTTCTTCATTCATTCATCTGTCCATGGACACCTTAGCTGGTCCTATGTCTTAGCTCTTGTGATTAGAACTGCAATCAACATGGCTATGCAGATTTCCTGAGGTGTGCTGACTATAATTCTTTTGGGCATACAATAAATGGTGTAGTTGGGTCAAATGGTAGCTCTACTGTTAGGTTTTCTTTTCATTTCTATCTTTTTTTTTTTTTTTTTTTTTTTTTTTTTTTTTTTTTTTTTTTTTTTTTTTTTTTTTTTTTTTTTTTTTTTTTTTTGAGTAGCCGTCATACTGATTTCCATTGTATGTAGAAGTGTAGGAGGATTCTTTTCTCTTCATAACCTCATGGGCATTTACTCATTTTTGTAGTCTTGATAATAGTCATTTTAACTGTAGTATGATGAAATCTTTATATAGTTTTGATTTACATTTCCCTAATGGCTAAAGATGTTGAACATTTTTTCATGTACTTATTGGCCAATTGTACTTACTTTGGTAAATGTCTCTTCATTCTGTAGTTTCCCTTCCCATCCAAAAATTTTAAAATTTGATGTAGTTTCATTTGTTGTTGATATTAGTTTTTGTGGCACTGGAGAACTACTCAAATAGTCTGTACCAAGGGGGACTTCAAGTGTTTCCATATGTTTTCTTCTAACAGTTTAAATGTTCTAGGTCTTATATGTAGATCTTTCATTCATTTTCAATTGATTTTTGTGCAAGGCAAGATGTAAGGATCTAGTTTCAATCTTCTACAAGTGGATATCCAGATTCTCCAGCACCATTTGTTAAAGAGATTTTCTTTGTCCAGAGTCAGATGGTTGTTTCATGGGTTTGTTTCTGTGTCTTCTATTTTATTCCATTGATGTCTATGCCTATTTTTGTGCAAATACCATGCTGTGTTTTGTTACTATGGCTTTGTAGTCTAATGTAAAATTAAGTATTGTGATGCTCCTAGCCTTGCTTTTTTTGCTTAGGATTATTATGATTATTCTGGATCTTTAGTGTTTCCACATGAATTTTAGGATTATTTGTTTATTTCTGTGCAGCGCCCCACTGGTATTCTGATGGTGATTGCATAGAATCAGTTTTGGCAATTTGGCCATTTTGACAAATATAATTCTACTCATTCATGAACATGGAACGTTTTCTTTTATGCTCCAATATCATCTTTAATTTTTTTCTTCAGTATACTAAAATTTTCATTTTAGAGGTTTTTTTAATATTTTTTTTGGCTTCCTTACTTATACTTGATTGTATACACACTGCTTCTTTTGGTTAGTCTGTCTAAGATTTCATCAGTTTTGTTTCTCTTTTCAAAAAATAATCCTGTCCTTGATTCTGTGGTTTGTTATTTTAGTCTCTATCTTGTTAATGTCAGCTTTGATCTTTTTTTGGGGGGCGGTTTGGTTTGTATTTATTTTTGTAAGAACTTTAGATATGTGATTAGATTATTTACTTGAGATTTCTTTGATTTTTTTTAAAAAATGTAGGTACTTATAGCTATAAGCTTTCCCCTTGCAATTGGTTTTGCTGTGCCTCAGAGATTCTGGTATATTGCATTTCCATTTTTCTTTGATTCTAGGGAGTTTTAATTTTCCTCTCTGATTTCTTCAATGACCCAAAGGTGAATTGTTGATTCCAAGGTGAATTGTTTAAGCTCCAAATATTTGTATAGATTTTTGTGGTTTCTCTTGCTGTTGATTTATAGTTGCATTCTATTGCGATTTGAAAAGGTATAGGAAATAATTTTGGGTTTTGGTACTTGTTAAGGGTTGCTTTATGGTCTCAAATATGATACATTTTTTGAGAATGTTCCATGAGCTGCTGAAAAGAATGTGTGCTCTGCAGTTGTTGAATGTAATGTTCTGTAGACATTCCTGTTTGATCTATTGTGTAGTCTAATTCTTATGTCTCTTTGCAATTTTTTTTAAATCTAAATGATTTATCTTCAAGTGATAGTGAGGTATTGAAGTGATCTATTATTACTGTATTGGAACCTACATGTCACACTTTATGTTGTAGAATTTTTATCTTATTAAGCTTGGTACACTGATGTTTGGTACACAGATATTTGTAATTATACTTTCTCAGTGGATTATTTCCTTTAGCTAAAGTAGTGACTTTCTTTGTTTTGTCTAATTAGTTTTGTCCTGAAGTCTGATTTGTCAGATAGAAGTATAGCTACTCCTGCTTGCTTTTGGACTCCATTTGCATGAACTATTGCTTTCCATTATTTTACTTTTAGTCTGTATATATCTTTGCTAGTGAGGTGTGTTTTTGCAAATAGAAAAGAGTTGGGTCTTGTTTTTAATCCAATCTGTGAGTCTGTTTTTTAATTGGAGAAATAAGGCCATTTAATTTTAGAGTTATTACAGAAAAATAAATACTAACTCCTATAATTTTTGTTGTTTTTCTAATGTTGAATTCATTCTTATTACTCATCTACTCTTCCTTTTCCATGTATATTTCCATATACACATGGAAATATGTATATTCTGCAATTTTGGCTTTGATCATTAATTTCTTTAGGTTATAGTTTTCTGGGAAGGTCTTTATTTCTACTTCAATTTTGAAGATAACTTTGCTGAATATAGTAACCTAGATTGGTAGTTACTTTCTTTAAGTACTTGGAATACATCATTCAGTGCCCTCCTGCTTTTTACAGTTTCTGTAGGGAAGTCTGAAGTTATTTTGATGTTTGCCTCTATAAGTGACTTCTCATTTCTTCTTTGCTTTCAGTATTCTTTCTTGCTCTGGTTTTGTCAAGAGAATTGATTCATCTCTTTTGTTACTTCTGCTACTATCATTTCGAAAAGTTCAGTTGGTTTCTTCCATCTCAATGCCATCTGGATTTATGTTTGCAAGCTGGGGGTGCTGGGTTGCATCTTGTTTTCATTTTTTCTCACTTTCTATTTTTTTGCTTGTTTTCTGCAATGAGACTTGTAAATTGCTTATAGTAGGTAACTTTATTACTAGTATCAAGACCTCATAGCCCTTGGTGCATAAAACTAATTTTGTCACTCAGACCCACATTTATTCTTTAGAATATTTCTATGGATGAATTACTAATTTTATGAATTTTATTACATCAAACAATGAGTACTTCATAGAAAAAAATCAGAAAAATAAAGTATTGAGTTTTTAATATTTATAAAAACCATCAAATTTTCAGCATCAACTGGTTTTTGGTGAACAAAGTCTAAAAAAGAATATCAGAAATAAATTTTCTTAAGAACTACAACAGAAATATCAACAGCACTTTACAAAAAATATTCACTTCAATTATCACAGCTAAGGCTGTATGCACACATGACGATAACATGTTGCATACACATGCATCACTTATCCTGACTGTACATGTCTTTTGCTTTCCTGGCCCTACTGTTTTTTTTTTTTTTACCTGGCCTTTTTGTAGGGTGTGCTTGATGTCTCAAAGATCTTGTTTTGTCAGGAGGTTGTCATTATATTATATAGTATAGTTAACAGGAATATAAAATATGAATAAAATAAATTACAAAATTCTTAATATGTATTCTGTATTTAGAATAGACATCAACATTTTCACATCAGCTGTGTATTTTCTTATAAAACCTAACAGTCAGCATCTAAAATAAAAAGCTACATGAACTACAGTGTAAACACAAACAAAAGTCTACCACAGAAATAAGCTTTGCTTCAACTGTCACACCCAAGGCAGTCTTTACATATGACAACTGCAAGTTTCACTCACATGTCTCGCTTATACTGACAGCACGTGTGCTTAGTTTTCCTTTACTATCTGGCAGTCTTGTCACCTCTCTTTCTGTTTTGCCAGGAGCTTCCTATTATATTGCACAAAATAAGTTAACAGAAAAATTAGATGTCAATAAAATAAAATATCAAATATTTAATGAGTGCTTAGAATAGACATCAACATTTTCACATCAGCTGCTTACTTGCTTACAAGACTTAAAAGATAACATAAAAATTAAAATATGAACTGCAGCGCAAACACAAATAAATAAAAGTCTACCACAGAAATAAGCTTTGTTTCAACTGTCACACCCAAGGAAGTCTTCACACATGACTACTTCATGTTCCATGCACAGGTATCACTTACGCTGATAACACATACGCTTTGTTTTCTTGTATTTTCTTGTAGGGCACAATTAATCTTTTTTTGTTTTCCTGTTGTCATAGTAAATCCTTGTCATGCTACACCTGCCTGTTCATCTGTCAGCTCACAGGTGTGCTCCATAATTTTTTTGTGTAGTTCTCTAGGCAGAAACATTTTGGTTTTCCCCTGCTGTAAATTATCTCTTTATGTGCTCCAGTTCTAATCTCCTAAGAAAATTTCCCTGTGATATTTGCAATTGTTCTTTTCTATGTAAACTATCAAACCATGTATGTCACACGTGTTTAAGGTTGAGTGAAGCACAACTTTAGTGAAGCTTTGTGTTTCAGGTGACATCACAGGTGCTGCATAGTACATCAAAAACATCTACTCCACCTTCAGTTTTGTTGTTGAAAGCTTCCATCTTGGGCTTCCATTTTGCTGATGTTTCTCTATCAGTATTTCCATCATAGTGAAATGTTGACATCAGCAGTACCAGTATGTTTTTCTTTGTCATATACAAGGTCAATGTTATATCGTTCTGAAATCCAAAGATTGTACTATACAATTTTCTGTTTTGAAATTGTGACATTTCATTTGGAGTTTCTGCTTTGCTCCTGTGTGTATTTCCTGCACTGGTCAACTTGTGCTCTGTTACCAAACATAACACCAATTAGAAACTAGTAAACCAATTGTCAAATGTCATATTCTGATTAGTTTGGGAGATGGGAGCAACAAGTCTGTTTACAACATTGTTCAGTTTATTATTTTATGAATAAGGACCTGATAGCTGAGTTCCTGGATAAATGTGTAAACTGAAAGGATTGTAAGTTTTTGCATCTACAAGGGCATAAATTTTTATGTCATATTTTCATTCGTGCTTTATATTCTTGTTATCACTGTAAAAAATCTGTGCTGATTATAGTAGACCAATGAATACTTTCAGTTCAGTTAGTGAGATGTCATAATAAATACATTGTTTAATATGGCCATTAGTGCATACAGAATGTTTTACTTGCATTTAAATCTTTGAGTATTTCACAGAATCTTGTAGCATTTTGTCTGTTACAGTTTCCAACATTGAATGGCAGTGCTGGCATTCTGTCCAATATGTTTCATTCCTGCCAAGATTATATTTCACTATATTTTCAGACTTAGATCTAACATCAGATCGTTCCATTTGATTGTATGGCCATTTTGCAACATTTTGGCTAGTCAAATATATATTCACATTCTTTGTCAACTGAATCAAGTAGGTCTGCATTCCCTGTATCTGTATCAGTCAGTTTTTGCTCTATTTTTCAGTGTCACAGGAACTGGCTCAAAGGGCCAAAGTCAAAGTCAAAGTCATTATCATCATCATCCACCCAAAACGTTTTCATAACCACTTTCTGTTACGAAAGCGTGTATTTTACCATAATGGATCACCTTCATAATCCATGCATTAGTAATCTGATGATTCACTTTTGACCCCCCTCCAAAACTTGCAAGTATAGGTTTTCATATACCATTGTACTGAATTGGGTTACTTCTACCAGAAAACTCAAAAGGAAACTTTTTTAAACAAATCTTGGGGTGGCGTGGGTCTACTGGACCCTTCGTGATGCTTGGGTAAACATATCCCAAACTAGTCAGACAGAGCAGAAAGATGAATCCAAATTCTGTTTTGACACTTTTGCACACATACACACTCCTTGCTGCTTATCATAACAAGTGGGTAAACACATAGATTGCTTCCTGTATTCCTCAGGGAAAGGTAATGAGATGTACAACTGGTTACTCTAATATTAAAGTATAAATTTATAGTAGAAAAGTAAGGGATGGGTACTCTGGACTCAGGGAAGGAAGGGAGAGGAAATGGCTACTTTTCAGAGATGTCTTCTAGGTGTAGCTGCCTTTTGGCCTTTGAGTCTGTCCCAGGATCTTGCCTCTTCTGTTTTTTTTAAAGAGATTAAAACCAAACAAAATAAAACAGAATAGAGTCAATCAAAACAAAACGGTGAATGTGGTACAGAACTTCAAAACAAGATAATACGAAATCAACATGGCTACCACACTGCCTCTTGTTATCTTCAAAATACCTGCCCATATCATCAGGCATAATGAAATCAAATAAAACAGGACAGAATAAAACCAATAAAAACAAAACAATGAAAGCAATACAGAATTTCAAAACAAGATAATAGGAAATCAACAATGGCTACCATAATATATCTTATTATCTTCAAAATACCTGCCCATGCCATCAGATATAATAAAATCAAACAAAACAAAGCAGTACAAAACCAACCAAAGCAAAACAATAAAAACAACACAGGACTTTAAAACAAGACAATTGGGAATTAACAATGGTTGTCACCTTCAAAAGGAAATCCCTCACAGATAGCATATTGCTATCCTCTAAATAGATGCTCAGACTACTGGCTTTAGGCTTGCAAAGTCAATCAAACAATACAAACATTAAGTTTTTTTTTTTTAACTTCAGTAGCTATCATCTCAGCCTGGGTTTCTCTAAATCAGTAGCTTACAGCTATATGTGTGTGTGTGTGTGGGGGGGTGGGTGTAGGTGTCTTAGCACTTCTTGTCTCCCAGCTGGCTCACAGGAAGGGGTTAACTTCTTCTTCGTTCTTTTCCAGGCTCACATGGCTCTCCTCTTCTGTTTTTTAAGGAGGAAAGCTGCAGCTTATTTGGCCTACCACTCAGTTCTTTGGCACTGGGCTGTTACATTATTTATTATTCCCAGACAATCTATAAGGAAGGTATACAAGGAAAATCAGTTGATCACAACAACTATGTCACCTTAGTTAAAGTAGTACAGTCAGTGATAATATTAGCATTAAACACAAACTGGAAAATGATAAACTGTGATGACTAACACTTTGCTATCTTTAATCCTAAGTACAAGATTTATAGTTACATAACATGATCTAAGGCGAATCAGAAAATTATACACAGTTAATATTCACTCAGTGGAGAACTTTTACCCTATAAGAAGAATATTTAAAAGAGAGAACAGGAAAAAACAGAAAAATGAAAGGAGAAAAAAAGAGATTAGAAGCAAGACTGAAGGAGAAAGGAAGATTATCTAAGCCTCAACAAACTGAGGAAAAATACAGGCAGGAAGGTAAAACAAGAAAACAGACTCAAGAACAAAACAAAACAAAATAAAACAAAAATTAAGAACAATGTTCATATCCACAAAAACACAAAAACAAGCAATCAAAAGAAAAAGAAAGAAAAGAAACCAAATAAAAAAACAAACAAAAGTTAAAAAAAAAGATGAATAACAAAGAAAAAAAAAGAAAGTTTCTCTGTGATTTCAATCCTATGGTTATCTTCTGGGGTCTACAGTTTTGTGGCAGTGTTCATTTCAAGGAATCACTCTGCTCTCGCTGGTTGAAAAGGGATGAAGTCAGATCCCAGATCCCTGTTGGATAATCCTGGCAAACTGGAAGTAGGATTAAGGTGATATGTCAGTTTGAGACTTTCAAATCCACAGACATTCAGGTTGAACTTGGTCTCTGGACATGGCAGTTGGCCTAAATCATTTAAATTTTAACACTCTGGGTGTCTCTTGCTGGCCTGACCATGGGTGTTTTCCATGGATGTCACTGTGGGAGTTTACCCTGGAAGCCCTGAGATGAAGCCAAAGCACAGCTACTATGAGTCCCAGATTCAGTTGGCCCCTCCCTAAAGTGGCATCCAACCAGGTACCCTCTTCAGGGGATATGGCAGTTATTATAGATCACCAGTTATTATAGATCATGGCATCTACTGCTCTGTTCCACTCTCTCCCTAAAGGCCTCTGGAATCACTTGCTTTCACTGTGTCTCCATAGATTCGATCTTCCTTTTTCACCCAAGTCAGGAGCCAGGGAGTATGTGCAGGTTGCCCCTTCCTTTTTCTGTATGGTGGTCTGTATCTTCAATTTCTTTTATTTTCCCTTCAAATCCTTTCTGGGTCCCAGAGACCCATTTCACTCCTTTTCCTCCCCGCATTGCTATTTTCCAGTGTCTGGATTCTGAATATTGGAGAGGCCAATTTATTGCTGCTTACTCCTCTGCCATCTTCCTAGAAGCAACACCTTTTTCCTTGTTTTATACTCTTCATTTTAACTATAATGTGACATGGGGAGGTTCTTTTGTAGCCATGATCGTTTGAGAGTCTAGATCTCTCCTGTACCTGAACATCTATGTATTTTCCCAAATTTGGGATGATTTCTTTTATTATTCTATTAAATATGTTTTCTGTTTCATTAGTCTGAACACCTATGATGTCTTCTACATCAAAAATTGGTAAGTTTGGTCTTTAAACTATGTTCTGGTGTCCTTGGATATTTTGTGAAGAGTATCTGTTTTTTAAAATTCTTTAGTATCTGCATGTAATAGTTGATTAACCTTATCTTCTAATCCCAGAATTCTGTCTTCACGAGAGATGAAATCCACTGAAGTACTCATTATATATAGGAGTGATACAATCAGGAGACTTTTTGTTAAAGAGTTTATTGCTTAAGGCTGAACTACTCTGGGAATCAGAAGCCACAGAACAATCACATATCAGGGTTTCTGGGGTCACACTACCACACTGACTGTCTGGTAGACAGCCACAAGAGACAGCTGTGGAGTGCAGAAGTCTAGACAGTGGCCCCCTGATAAGTTTAAGCAGCGGATACCTCATGCTGTGGAGTTTACAGTGGCTGGCAAGACCATCCTCCGTGATGAGGAGCCAGGCCTATTGGTGTGATTTTCTGAGGGGACTGAGTTTGAAAATGCTGGGATAAAGCCCAGACAGTGCTTAGCTCCCCTTGGGAACCTTCCAGCACAGAACTCAGTGGTCTGTTTGTTTTCCCAGCCAGCAAAGTGAACAAGGATATGCTCCTATTTGGTTGTTTTCCATGTCCCTTGTTGTAAGGACAGAGGAGCCTCTAGATAAAGTGCAGTACCTCAAGAGCCCAAAGGTTGAAAAGCTGGTTGGAAACAGCAGTGGCTACAAGCACAAGAAAAGACAAAAACAAACACTGAAAGCCTCCTAACTAAGTACAGCACTGAGCTAGATAACAAACCTCATATTATAGGTGCTGTTTACAGTAGCTGCGAATTTTTTCTTGGCTAGTATGACTGGTCAGTTCTTTATCTCTGAGCTTGCATTATGTTTGGGGAGTCAGTTCTACCTTCCTTCTACAGGAGCTAGGGTTAGTGTTCTAGGCTGTTTTGTTATTTTCTCTTCATTGTATTCTCTTTCTCCTTAGCTTTAGGTTTTGTGTTGGCTCTTTCTTGATTCTCAGAACTTTTTTTTCCTTTGTTCTTGCTAAATAGTTGTTTTCTCCAAATGAGCATGTTCCTATCCATTACCAAAAATTGAGGGAGTCCAGTCAAAATTTTGTCTATAAAAGCAAAGGAAAAATTAGGGGTGACTCACAGATTAATTCAAGCAGACAAATTTGGGTAGTATGGACCATTATATAACATTAGTTCTACTAATTCAAGGACAACACTGACTTTCTTTTTATTTTTTGTCTTCAGCTTCTTTCAGCAACATTTTAGGGTTTTCAGTGCACACATCTTTCCCTTCCTTGGTTAAATTTGTTTCTAAATGTACTTTTGAAAATAAATATTATAAATAAGATTATGTTCTTGATTTCTTTTTTACATGGTTTGTTGTTAGTGCATAGGGATGCACATTTGAAGAAGTAGTTGCCTTCCTTGGTCTTAAGGACTGACTTTTGACAGAGAGAGAACTTCTCTGTTCAGCAGTGCTTAACATGAGAAAATATGGAGACTGACCTGTGTGGGAGCACAGAAAACCTTGTGGAAATAAATAATTGACTGGGAATTTCTAAGCTGAGAAAAAAGCATAAAAGTGTTTTAGGGTCTTACACTTGCAAGAAGAAAATGCAAAGCATCTTCTGAGGGACAACTTTTCAACCCAGAGCATATCTGATTTCCATGTATTAAGCTACAATGAAGATAAACTCATACTCCAAAACACGAGAGAAAAAATTTACTGTGAGTGACAGCATATCAATTAATAAAAGTGTCAAATGAGACTGTTGAATATGTGTGCTTAAAATGACAAAGAAGAAGACACCATAAGGCATAGGATTCTGAAAAAGAATAGGTATATTTAAAAATAATTCGATGAAATACTTAGGAATCAACCTAACAAAGGAAATAAAAGATCTATGCAGTGAAAATTACATTACTCATGAAAAAGGAAATTGAAGAGTATTTCAGAAAATGGAAAGATAGTCCCTGTTTATGGATAGGAAGAACAAATATCACGAGAATAGCCATTCTCCCAAAATTGTTATACAGATTTAATGCAATCCCAGTCAAAATACCACTTGCATACCTCACAGAGCTAGAGAAATCATCCCTGAAATTCATCTGGAACCAGAAGAGACCTAGAATAGCAAAGGCAATTCTGGACAACAAAGGGAAGGCAGGAGGCATCACAATCCCTGACTTGAAACTATATCACAAAGCTACTGTGATAAAATCAGCATGGTACTGGAAACAAAACAGACCTGACGATCCATGGAATAAATTAGAAGATACAGCCACAACTACAAACACACTCAGCCACCTCATCTTTGACAAAAGGGCCAAACATGTACATTGGAAGAAAGATAGCCTCTTTAACAAATGGTGCTGGAAAAACTGACTTTCCATATGCTGTAAACTAAAACTAGATCCATGTCTATCACCATGCGCTAAAATAAAGTCAAAATGGATCGAATATTAAAACAGAGATACTAAATTTTCTGGAAGACAAAATAGGCAAAATTCTTGATGACATAGGAGTAGGCAGAGAGTTCATGAACAAAAATCAAACTGCATGGGAAATACGTCCCAGAATCAACAACTAGGATCTCATCTTACTAAAAAGTTTTTGCATGTCAAAGGAAATCTCCAGCAAAGTGAAAAGAAAACCCACCGACTGGGAAAATATCTTAGCCAATTGTCCATCAGACAAAGGACTTCTATCTAAAACATATAAAGAATTTAAAAAAATCAGGCCCCTAAAATTCAAGGACCCAATCCAAAAATGGGCATCTGAGATGAATACACACTTCTCAGAGAAAGAAATACAAATGGCAAATAAATATATGAAAAAATGTTCAACATCAATG
>RJWM01020256.1:0-37506 GCA_004363535.1 Dasyprocta punctata
GTATACATTCTCATTGGCAGGCGTCATTCATGGCTAAGCATACATCATATTAGGCGGGGTTACAGCCGATGCGGAAACAGGATGTAGGCGCCATCTTGGCTCGCTCGAAGGGCGGGGTAATCTAGCTCAGGCTGTTGCTCCTACACACAGGCCTCCCTTCCTGGCTGCTAGGCATAGCAAACTTGCGGCTCCCTACAGTAAACATCTGAGTCCACAGCTGGTGAAGCTTGGCCTTATGTTTTCTGTGATATGGGGTGGGGGCTGGGCCATCATCTAAGACTCCAGCATGTCCTAGCACTTCTCAGAGCCCTCTTTGGACATTATTTGTCTCTTCCAATTGTGCAGTGTCCATGTGATAAGTGATCAGAGAATAATCCATTTTGGTACATGATGTTCATGTATGGTGAGAGCTGTGGTCCCCAGGAACTCCTGTTTCTCTGTCTCTTTCCCTCTCTGCCTCCCCTCCTTCCATCCTCTCCTCTCTCTTCTTGTCTTTCAAAGGTATATGAGACAGGTTTTCACATTTAGGACCCTGTTCATTCAGCTTAGCTTCTGGAGCTGACAACAAATTCCTAAAAACAAAGGTTCCTATTACTTTAATTACAGTTTTCTCCCCAAGTAATACATGGCATTTTTAAAAGATTTGATTTTAGTCAATATTTCACATGGGAGATAAGGGGATAATAATCACCTTTCATTCTGCCTTTAAAACATCTTCATGCTGCTACTCCTTTTCTCCTCCCTAGACATAGTTTATGAAATGTCTTCAAATTAATATTCCTCATTAGAAGCCGGGCGTGGTGGCACACCACACCTTTAATCCCAGCACTCGGGAGGCTGAGGTAGAAGGAGCATTGTGAGTTCGAGGCCGGCTTGGGCTACAACGCGAGCCCAAGGCTGGCCTGAGCTACATAGTGCAACCCTGCCTCAAAAAACCAGGGCCGGGAGTTTGGCTCAGTGGCTCAAGCGCCTGTCTGGCAGGTGCAAGGTTGTGAGTTCAATCCCCAGTGCCGCCAAAAAAAAAAAAAACAAAAAAAAATTCCTCATTAGAATCTTTACAAAATGTATGTCTTTAAACATTATATAATCTTTTCCTAGTTCTAGATTTCATAACAGCCTGGTGCTGATAAAGGTACCCACAAGGCCATTTCTCTTAAGTGTCTGATGAATGTCAACCTCTAGTCAGCCCTCTCAGCATGAAGTGTGGGGTGACGCCTGTCAGGGAAGCAGCTGGGTGTTCTATTGCTGAGAGGAATTTCCTGCTTGCTCCTTGGTACCTTAACATTTACATTTCCCAACTGTTGTAGTTACATTTTACTCGTCGCAGAGATGAAATACCTGACACCCAAAATTAGCGAAGGAAAGGTTTGTTCTTACAGTTGCTCAGGAGTTTCAGTCTATACTTAAGTTGACTCCAAGATAGCATGGCGTGGCGGGCCTGCTGTTCTTGGCAGCCACAAGCAGCAAGGCACGCTGGCGGGGGGGAGGGGAGGAGAGCGGAAGCGGAAGACCCGCCTTCCCTTACACTGTATGTCAGCTCCACCCCTGGGCGTGTGCAGCGCTCACATTGCCAATCCCAGCGCTAGACAATAAACTGAACACAAGCACTAGACTCAGCCCCATCAAAAGTATGAGGACTTGGGGGTACATAGTATTACCCAATACATTCCACCCCTGGACCCCCAAGGACTCATTTATATCCTTACTACAAAAGACATTTAGTCTATCTGTAAGAGTTGCCAAAGTCCTAACAGTTTCAGCATTGCTGAAAAGTCCAAGTCCCAAATCTCCTCCAAGATCTATGGCAAACTCTTAACTGTAACCCCCTGTACAAATGAAAACAAGGTTAAGCACTTCCAACATATAAAGGCACAAGGTAAACATTACCATTCTAAAAGTTACAAACGGGAATACAAAGCATTGGAACCAAAGCAAGTCCAAAATCCAGCAGGGCAAACATTAAGTCCTGGAGTTCTCTGCTCAGCATCTGAAGTAATCTGGTTGCAAGCTCCAAAAGGCTTGAATGACTCCACCCCTGCTGCGCCTTCCGTAGTTTTCCTTGAACGATCCATGTTCCTTGGCTTCACCCTTACATCTTTACACATTGCTCTCTGCAGGCTAGGCAGAAGCTGCCTTAGCCTTTTCTTGTACTTAAAACCAGCACCACGTGGATGCCGCAAAGGTCCGCTGCAGGCTGGAGCAGTAGCCAGGCTTTTTTTTCTCTTGGCTGTAGGGTTCGGCTGCCTGGATCGCTCAGCTCTCTGAACCTGATTGTGAGGAACAGCTTCTCTATGCTGCCACCGTTCTGGAATCTGGTGTGGCCGCCTCCATTTTGGTACATGGTGTGGCCTCTGTCGCCACACTGGGACAAGACACTCTGTGGCTTTTTGTCGCCACTCTGGGACAGGGCACTCTGCAGCTTTTTGTCGCCACTCTGGAACAGGGCACTCTGCGGCTTTTTCATCCAAGCAAACTCTTTCACTTTTAAAGGCCTGAGGCTGCAAAGGCTGGAGGTCCACTGCTTCCTGGGATGCCCCCAGGCCATCTTTTTTATTCTTTTGTTCCTTCTCTGCAATCAAGGTGTCAGCTCCATCTTTAAAGTCCACAGCTTCCTGGCCAAACTCACAAGGTTTCAAATTACCATGCCGGACTCCTTGCTCCAAGCCAGGCCACCATTTCAACACTAGATTGCCTGGAAATTTCTCTCTATAGAGTAATTAGTCCTTTGCCCTTAATCTCAGTCTCAGGCAAAGTCTCTGGGCACAGACAGAACGCAGACAAACTTTCTGCCAACCTGTAACACACATCGTGTGGAGTCCAACACCCAATGTCGTCTCTCCCGAGCTTGGTCTTTACCGGTAGGCTTTCTATCAGCCTTCTGGTCTCCTGGGCTCTGACCAGAATCTCCCATACAGAACAGCCTAAGCTTTTCTAGCTCTACGCATGTAGATGGCATCTCCGAGCCTTTCCAAACTTTCCCCGCAAGCCATTTTTAAAGACTCTCAAACCACGTGGTCAGGAATAGTCACAGCAACGACCCCACTCCTCTGGTACCAAATTTTTGTTGTAGTTACATTTTACTCATTGCCGAGACAAAATACCTGACACCCAGAATTAGGGAAGGAAAGGTTTATTCTTACAGTTTCTCGGGAGTTTCGGTCTATAGTTAAGTTGGCTCCAAGATAGCGTGGCGTGGCGGACCTGCTGTTCATGGCAACCACAAGCAGCAAGGCACGTTGGCGAGAGAGGAGAGAAGAGAGAAGACAGGAAGCGGAAGACCCGCCTTCCCTTACACTGTATGTCAGCTGCACCCCGGGCGTGTGCCCATCCCAGCACTAGACAACAAACTGAACACAAGCACTAGACTCAGCCCCATCAAAAGTTTGAGGACTTGGGGGTACATAGTATTACCCAATACACCAACCCCAACTTCATTGTAGACACCTTGATAGTAAGCCAGTTGGATACTAGGGTTCAGAAAACATACAGAAATTTTTCCTCCCTTTAGATTCTCTTAGGATTTGTGAATGGAGAAAAATTATCCCAAAGGGTAAGGAAAATACATTCCCACAAATGGAAGCAAGAACCCATGTTACAGTTTAGATCCAGAATGTCCCTGAAAAGTCTTATGTCTTCAGAGATGGGACTTTTAGAAGGTGATTGAATCATGGGTGCATTATGTTCACCAGTGGGTTATTCACTGGTGAATCCATAGATAAATGTGCTGTTAAATGAAGCCTAGTTGAAAGAGGTGGTTCCCTGGAGCATGACCTGGAAGGGTGTATCGCTCACCTGGCCACCTCCCTTCTCTTTCCGCTTCCTAGCCACCTGATGTGAGCAGCTTGCCTCCAGCATACCCTTCCACCTTGCCCTTCCCTCCTGAGAGACATTCACCTAGGGACTGAATCCTCTAGAAACTGTGAGCTAATGTAAACTTCTTCTTTTAAGTTGTGGGTATTGGATATTTTGTTTCAGCAATGAAAATGTGACTAAGACAGACTTTGGTTAACAGAGAAGTGGAGTTACTAGTGTATACCTGACCATATGATTTAGAAACCCTTGGAACTTGCTTGCGAGAAGAGTTTGGAAAGATTTGGAGATGCTAGCTAGAGAAGCATGAGCATACCGTAAGCTGACCTTGGTGGGAGATTCTAGTTGGAGCCTAGAAGAACAAAATGCTCATAGATATGTACAAAGTAAAGTCCAGGATCAGGAGATTTCATTTGGGAACAAGAACTCCATTGTGAGTTGCACTGGAGACCATGTGTGTTATATTCTTTTAAAAAGTTTGTCTAAAAATAAAATACTGGTTTCAGACATTTTGAGGGGGAGTTATGCATTAAGATATGAAACTATTAGAGTTGCATATATTATACACACTTTACGTATTCAAAACAGATTGTTGCTTTACTTGAGATTATATTGAAATGTGTAAGTTCCTTAAAATTCTCTCAGTGAAATGTATGTGAATCCTCCCATGATTTTCTTGCTTTTGGCTGTTCAAAATAGTGTCACCTTGGACCACTGACATTGGCTTCACTAATGAGTTTGCTGTATGTTCAGAAGTTCAGGCCTCATCACAAAACTACTGAATCAGAATGTGTTTTAATAGGATCATCAAATTTGAGCCATATACCTTTAACCCACCATGAACTCAACATGACATTCTCACCTGAAAAATATACACACATTACCTTGTGTAATATAAACACAGCACTAAAAACTGTTTTTGTTTTGATGCATAAATTTTCTATTTTATGTTAAATAGAAGTGTACTGTTACAAATTTTGTTGGTCTTATTACTTGCCCTTTCATCAGAGTTGTTTAATACATTAGACTATTACTGTGCTAAAAAGTATTTTATCAAATAGTTAAATGTCACTTGTCTATGTCAGGACAAATTTTTCTCTCTCATTTTATATTGGTTCAAATTAAAAACTTAGTCACACAGTTAATATGATACTTATTTATTTATCTATCTGTCTTTTAGGAACTGTTGACATTCAGGGATGTGGCAATTGATTTCTCCCTGGAGGAGTGGGAAGACCTAGACTCTGCTCAGCAGAATTTGTATAGGGATGTGATGTTGGAGACTTACGGAAACCTGGTCTCCCTGGGTGAGGATAACTTCCCTACATAATTTCTTCTTAACTGTTAACAATTAATTTGCTTCCCTTTTAAAAATACCTCTTAGAAACTTCTTCTTTGCAAGAATAAGTTTCAGATTCCTGCCTCCCTGCAAAATAAAAATAGAAGTTTCTCATAGACAAGAAAATTTTTGCATAATTGTTTTCATTTGGTTCATTTTGTTTTGTTTTGAGGTGGTGTTTTTGTTTTTGAAATAGAGTTGTAGCTTAGGCTAGCCTTGAACACACTATGTACCCCCAGGTTGGTTGATTGCACAGGGATCCTCCTGCGTCATCCTCCTGAGTGCTGGGATTACAGGTGTGCACCGCCAAGCCCTGCTGCTTCCTTTTGATTGAAGTGCCATGTATCCTTCACTCATAGATTTGTGGTAATATTAGAAACTCAGTGGCATAAGATATTACTGCCTATATCTCAAAGCTCAATTTCACACTTTCATCTTTGAGTTAGTAATAGTTAAAAGTAGAACTCAGGATCCACAAATTGAAACTGCTTTCCACATATTCTAGTGGATCTATATGGAAATGGCATCTGGAGAGACAATGAATGTTTATTATGTCTTCTCTTTTATATTGAGAACAGACTGGGAGAGAAAGGTCAGTAGTTGCTGGGAAAATTCAAAGCAAGTATCATTTATCATTTTCCATTAAACAGGACTCGCTGATTCTAAGCCATACATGATTACCTGTCTGGAGCAAAGCAAAGAGCCCTGGAATGTGAAGAGACAAGAAACAGTAGTGATACACCCAGGTAAGTGGGAATGGATGAAGCAGAGGATATAGGTGAGACATCCAAAGACAAAACAGGAAGTTAGGCTTTAAAACGTGGATTCAGAACCTCTGTTCCAATGGAAATGATTTTCAGAAGTAAAAGTTTATTCCTCTTGCTATCACAGGAAGCTATGTCTGGACCTATGTTCATAATGCTGTTAAATCTAAAGAGAGGTCTTATCTTCATTTATTTGCTTTTTTTTTCTCCTGTGAAGTACCTTTTCATAGGCTTTGATAAACTGTCCATTCATGTTTGGAATTAGTTCAATTAAGTCCCATAGTTTTTTATTTTATCTTTATTTATTTATTTATTTATTTATTTTTTTTGCGGCACCAGAGATTGAACTCACAACCTCGCGCCTGCCTGACAGGCGCGTAAGCCGCTGAGCCAAACTCCGGGCCCTGGTTTTTTGAGGCAGGGTCGCACTGTGTAGCTCAGGCCAGTCTTGCACTCGCGTTGTAGCCCAAGCCGGCCTCGAACTCACAACGCTCCACCTACCTCAGCCTCCCGAGTGCTGGGATTAAAGGCGTGCGCCACCACGCCCGGCAGTTTTTTATTTTATCTTTAAACTTGCTGACAGTTTTGTTTTTAAGTCTATCATCTGTTTGTTTATATCAGCTCCAAGCTTGCTGAATGCCGTATTGAATTGTTTGTTTGATTATTTCATATAATTCAGATGTAGGGATTTTTATTTCCTCCCATTGGTGTCTGCTTTGAGGGAGTCAGAATTTTGGGGAGACATTTTGTTGCCATCTTTCCCCATGTTTGTGTTATCTTTTTTTCTTTCTTTTTTTCTGAGAGTCAAGAATCAAGTAGAGTGGAAAATCATCTCTTTAGTTGGGTGTCTACTTTCCTGTGGTGTGGTTTTGACTCTTTTTGCCTTTCAGTGTTTTTCTGCCTGTCTTAGTTACTTTTCTCTTTGCCGAGACAAAATACCCGGCACTCAAAGTTCAAGGAGGAAAGGTTTATTTAGCTCACAGTTTGTAGAGGTTTCATTCTGCCGTCTGCTGACTCCAAGGCAGGGCAACATGGCAGAGGGGTAAACCATTCATGGCAAACAACAGAAACAAGAGCAAAAGGAGAGGAGCAAGCCTCTTTTCTTCCCTTATGTTGTATGCAGGGTACCCACCCTATGGCAGGTGTTGCACTCACGTCCCCAATCCCAGCACTAGACAGTGAACCAATCATAAACTCTAGATTCGGCCACCTCTGAAAAGCCCACCCCCGCATAACCACATGAGACTTTGGGGAGACATCCAAACACAGTTCATAACACTACCTCTTCACCATACTCAGTTGAGGAAGATCAGACCTAGTTGCTGTTTTTCATGGAAAGAATGCTTACTGATTATGTGAAGTCAGATCAAACTGTATATCCATTGTATGCTACATTAAAACTTGTTTTAACAAGTTTACTCTATACAGTACCAGTACCCCTTACAGTCCGTACTGTACTTCTACAAATAGATTAGGATATAAAGGCAAAAGGGAAAGAACAAGGGAAAAGTTGGGTTAAGTCAGTAAGAAGAGAGAGAGAGAGGAAAAATACTAGTGCATGAAAAGCAGACAGGAAATCAAACACTGTTATAATTATTTTAAAGCTGTAGTAAGGGCTAGTTTGGGGAGGTTTTGAGAGAATGTGGGAGCAGAAGGGTTACAGAGAAAAGGGAGTATAATTAGAGATTGATAATAGCTGTGAGATTCTTGGAACCTGTTAATAAGTTTTTGCCACGGTACAGCCGGGCTAGGTCCATAGAGACCCCGAAGGTGAGCTTGAGCGTTGACGTGTGGAGAACAGACACACAAACAGCTCAGAGACCGCATGAATCTGCTTCGTTTATTGCAAGCTCTAACAGAATATTTTGTACTTTCTTTTTTGGCAGGGGTTGAAAGTTTAGATAAAAAGAATGAGATCAACAGATGTTTCTGTGGTTAGATGATTCATCAGCATAGTCAGAAAGTTTGTACTTAAAGACCTTGAAGTGTGTTTTGGCTACTAATAGATTACTGATTGGTTTTTGGTTAGTTGAATCAAGTTTTCCCGTTTGCCTATGGGAAAAAAATCTTAATAATTGTTTTAGAATATCAATCTTGGTTTGGGGAGGTCTAATGTACTATGGGGGTCAAATCGTTCTAAACGCTCCATTGTGGTAGCCTAGCTAAAAGCCTGCAAAACAAAACCATATTCAGCCCTGACTCAGCCCCCCCAACTCCCCTGTGATGTTCTCACAGCTGCCAGGATGTGTTATTTCCCTGTCTCTTTTAAAAGACAAAACATAGTAACATATTAGCCTCTCAGCGGGGAGGTTCCCAGGCAGTCCCAGCCAGCTGGTCATTATTATTATTATTAAAGGCTCCCAAACTTCTGATTTGACCTTGGCCTCGTTGGTCCTGTTTGGTGTCAGACCATAACACCATAAATTGTAGAAAAACATATTTGACATGAAATCTGTCTTTATTAATTATCCCTTTGTTCTTATTATATGTTTTTGTAAATGGGAGTGAGAAGTCAAGGAGTTTCTGTTCTTCGTTTACTGATTTGTATATGGGAAACAAAGAAAAAAATTCTCCAAACTGGGTCAGAGCACAAGTTAGCACAGCAGTTCCCAAGGAGCATAAACCCATTCCTACAAAGCCAATTTTTATGCTGCGTCCTTTTCTTAGAAGACATCCTCCTTGAAGATCTATCTTCTTCCATGTTTGGACCTTGTCAACAGAACAGGGGCTAGAGAAGGATGCAACAAGTTTTATTTAGCTTATGTTTAGATGCCCAATGCATCATTTTGGTGATGCTTGACCTATAATAATGCTTATGTTAGTTAGCTAGATTTAGTGCTTCCATCACCTATTATACTTCAGAATCTCATGATGAACATGGTAATACATATGATGAAGATTTGGTGGGGGGAGGAATTTTTAAAAATTTTTTCAAAATAGTTGTTCATACCTTCACACAATAAATTCAAACAAAACAGAATAGTATAAAACCAATCAAAAGAACGAAAGCATTATGGGCCTTCAAAACCAGACAATAGGAAATCAACAGTGGCTACCATAATGTCTCTTGTTCTCTTCAAAATAACTTTCCATACCCTCACACATACTGAAATCAAATAATGGTAATACCTATGATTTAAATAATTAAATAGCAGTTAAATTTTTAAACATAGAAAAGTCGTTTTTCAGTCTCTCTGTGGTGGTATGATCCAGGAAATACTGACACCAATCAGCTGTGCTAGAGATTGTTGGTACCTCTGGAACCTGTTTTCTTCATTTATATCCTCTAGACTTGTGTTTGGGTTTTTTCAGTTAAAAAGATCTTCCAACTTCATTCTCTCCTGCTGTTGACTGTGGTACTACTGTCTTTTGCTAGTGTAATAATCATCTCTTATTTCAGCTGGCCTGAACTTTTAATGAATTCATCGCTGTAACTTCTTAAACTGCCTAGACAGAGAGCTGTTTTCAGACAGCCCCCAGAAAAAACAGATATATGTCTCTTTTACACTCTCTTTTCATTCTTGAGCGAGAAGAAAGTGGTTTTTCATAATTACACAGTGGTGTGTTAGGAGAAAAGCTCTGCTTGACAAAAGCAAACTCTCCCAGTAACCTTCTTTCCCTCTACTGTGTGACTCCTTTGTATTGTGGTCACCTGTGTGCTGTGTACACTGAACTGCTATTTAGAGTTTTCACAAAGGTAATCTGGTCAATGTATTATTGTTAAGTTCATGTATCCGTGGGGGGAAATAGGGCCCTGAAGACAGACTGTATGTTTAGTGTTCTGTTTTACTGATACCTGCAGCTTGGTATATGTATATAATCAGTACTGAGAATAAACCCTCAGTCCTTATTCTGAGCTATATCCAGCCCCACCACCTTTCTGAGACACTTTCCCACCAGTTTGTGGATTGGGCTCAAACTTGCAGTCCTTCTGCCTGAGTATCCCCAAGTGGTGGAATTACACAAATGCACCACCATGCCCGACATTGGTGTACTTTTAAAATACATCAGATTTATGAACCGTATGTACCTGAGTCTCATTTGTGGCATAATTTGTTGTTCTGGTTTCTTTCAGCTGTGTCTTCTCACTTTGCCCAAGATGTTTCATCAGAACAGGGTATAAAACAGTCATTCCAAACTGTGACAAAGGGAAGATACAGTATTTGTGGCCTTGACAACTTACACTTAAAAAAAGAATGGGAAAGTGTGGATGAGTGTGAAGGTCAGAATGCATGTTATAATGGATGGAACAAATTTGTGAGGACTAAAGAAAACAAAGACTTCATTGCCAACAGAGATCAACAACATACTGTATTTCCTAAAACATCTGAATTTATGCCTCCTGCTTTAAAAGACCCATGTGTTTTTGTTAGTAAACATTCACATCAAATTTTGAAGCATGCCTTTTCCCTCAAAGGAAATTTGGGAAATCTAAAAATGAGACCAGTCCATGCTTCAGTTGATCACTTGAAGAATTTTAAATGTAGGGTTGGATTAAATTTTCAAGCATTGGTTTTAGTAAACAATAGATTTAAAAATGAAGAGCAAAATCCTAAATTTAATCAGTTTAGTTCATTTATGAAAAGTTTATTATTCTGCAATCAACAAAAGGGTCTTCCCTATACCAAGTTATACAATTTTCACAAGTATGGAAAGTTATTTACCCATCCATTATTGCATAATCAAAACCCAGATATAGACATCTATAAATGTATGGAATGTGGAAAAACTTTCAAATGTTCTTCAAACCTTACTCTACATAAGAGAATTCACAGTGGAGAGAACCCTTACAAATGTAGAGAATGTGGCAATGCCTTTAATAATCGCTCAGATCTTACTCAACATCGAACAAGTCATAATGGAGAGAAGCCATTCAAATGTGAAGAATGTGGCAAAGCCTTTAAGTGTTGTTCACATCTTACTCGACATCAAAAAATTCATACTGGAGAGAAGCCATACAAATGTGAAGAATGTGGCAAAGCCTTTAATTGTTGTTCACACCTTACTCGACATCTGAGAATTCATACTGGTGAGAAACCCTACAATTGTGAAGAGTGTGGCAAAGCCTTTAGACATGGTTCAAATCTTACTCAACATCAGAGAATTCATACTGGTGAGAAGCCATACAAATGTAAAGAATGTGGAAGAACCTTTACCCATTGCTCAACCCTCAATCAACACCAGAGAATTCATACTAGAGAGAACACTTACATATGTGAAGAATGTGGCAGAGCCTTTAATACTTTCTCAAGCCTTTCTATACATCATAGAATTCATACTGGAGAAAAACCTTACAAGTGCCAGGATTGTGGTAAAGCCTTTAACTTTCGTTCTGACCTTAATAGACATCAGAGAAATCATAATCGAGAGAAAGTATACAAATGTAAAGACTATGGCAAAACCTTTAATAACTGTCCAAATCTTACGCAGCATCAGAGAATGCAAATGGGTGAGAAACCCTACAAATGTAAAGAGTGTGGCAAAGTTTTTAAATATTTTTCACACCTTACTCGGCACCAGAGAGTCCATAGTGGGGAGAAACCATACAAATGTAAAGAATGTGGCAAAGCCTTTAATGAAAAGTCAAAACTTTTTCAACACCAGAGAATTCACACAGGAGAGAACCCTTACAAATGTATGCACTGTGGCAAAGGCTTTAATAATTGTTCAAGCCTTACTCAACACCAGAGAATTCATACTGGAGAGAAGCCCTATAAATGTAAAGAATGTGGCAAAGCCTTTAACAGTTGTTCTCACCTTACTCGACATCAGAAAATTCATGAAAGAGAAAAACTCTGCTGATGAGAGAATGTGGTAAACCCTTTAACCTATGGCTCAAACCTTACTCAACACTAGATGATACATACTTCATGGAATGCTTACAAATGTAAAGACTTTGGGAAAGACTAGTAATTGCACAAACTTTGCTCAACAGAGAGTTAAACTGGAGAGAATCCAATAAAGAGTATGGCAAGACCTTCAATGGGATTTCAATCCTTATTCAGCATGATGTAGTTTAAATTGTAGAAACAATTTATATGGTGTGAATTTGGAAAACTGCAAAAATATGCAACTCAGAACCTAAAAATACTTTAATTGGAAAAAAACTTTTACAGATGTATAGAAATCAGCAAAACTTGTTTGTGATTACAGTATATATAAGGTGACTATTACTGGAGAGAAATATTACAAATACAGGAAATGTGGCGTAAACTAATTTGCTCAAAATTTCCTAGACATCATTAGTTGATGTGGTAGAAATTAGTACATTCTCATCACTGTCAGAAAATAAATAGGTAATGCCTCCCTGAAGGGATATAGATTTAAATGAATCCATGGTTTTTAAATAGCTTCACTTTTGAAAACTAGTTGAGGAACAGCTTTCAAATAGATCATTGTATCAGCAAAATCTGACTGCTTTTTACAAGTTTTAACCTTTTTTTCCAAAGAATATACAGTGGATTTTTAAAATACTTTCTTGAGTTTATTTATTTATTTATTTGTGGTACTGGGGATTGAACCCAGAGCTTTTGCAATGAACTACATCTGTAACCTTTATTTTGAGGCAGGATTTCATTAAATTGCTACATTGCCGAGGCTGAAAATTTGATTGGCCTGCCTCAGCCCTCTAATGTAATGGAATAATAGCTAGGCTTATTCTTGTAAGTTATATTTTTATTTATTTCTCATGCTTTGTAATTACTGGAAAACTGTAATGGTTAAAGGAGTATAATAGTAGGCTCTAGATTTTTGAACCTGAATTACACTTTATAAAACTTTACTTTATAATTGTTTTCCACATACCACTTTTTTAAACTACAAAGCATAGAGAACCTTTGTTATTCATTTACATTAACTGAGATGTACAAACATTGCAATCTAATGATAAACTTTACATGTAAAAGAACTATAGAAATACTAATTGTTGGTGTGAATTTGTATGTTTCTTTTATCTACTGAAAAGGGAAGTATTGATACAAAAGACTATTCCAAACAGTTGATATTTTACTACAGAACCAAAAAATTCACATATTATGAAAAAATCTATGTTGTTTACACTGAACTCATTTATTCAAAATGCTGTTTTATTTGAGTGTTGCTTGTGAAAGACCTAGTATGGCTTACTTGATGAAATTTTTGTGTTTTTTTTTTTCAATCCTGTTTAGGGATTTTAAGAATGATTTTTATGTCTAATGGTATTCAGAAGTTAATTTGAAAATTAATTTCTCAGTGAACCTATTAAGTTAATTTTTATCTAATTGCCGTAACTCCACTTATTCTGTCTCAAAGAGAATACTTTTAAGTTATTTTTAATGTACGCTTTTTAATTTGGTAAGTGATTTAAAACTTAATGAATTTACTGAGATAATTTGTTCCAGTGAAAACAGGAGACTTCATAATTCATGGAGTTGTTTCAACATTTGTAAGGACAAAAAATAACAGAACAGAGCAGGATATATAAAGATTCTTCACAATTAGAAAATTATTATTGTTCAGTAATAGCTTTTTTGTTTTTGGGGGGGTTTGGTATCAGGGATCGAACTCATGACCTCATGCTTACCAGGCAAGTGCTTGAGCCGCTGAGCTAAATCCCTAGCCCCCAAAATTATTGTTGTTATTGTGACTTTATTGATTTGTGTAAGAGAAGGAAATATCCAGTGTGAATAAAGGGCATTAGTTCTATATGTGAAAAGAAGACATCTATTCCAAGGCTACAGAAATGACACTTTCTGAATTTAAGGAAAGAAATTTTTTTTCGTTTCCTAATCATATCCAGAAAGTCATTGATTCTGAATTCATTTATGCAGCCCAGAAATAGGTATCCTCAGTCCACATGCAGAATTTATATTTGATGTAAATACCCTTGATGCTTTTTCCCTGACATGAAACAATATGTGAGGACGCGCCATACTGTTTTATATAATGACTCCACTCATTTGCATACCCACAACCAGCATGTAACAGATCTCCTTTATATATCATCAACAGTTTTCATCGTTTGCCTTTTTGATAGTAGCCGCTCTGTCTACACTTAAGTTGTATGTAATAATGGTTTTTATGCACATTTTTTCTAATGATTTGTAATATTGGGCTTTTTTCTTGTGTGTTTTGAACATTTCTGTTTTCTTGTGAGAAATGCCTGTCTATATATTTTGACAAATTTTAAATTGGATTATTTTGTTTTTATTGTCACTGAATTTTTTTATGCTCTTTGACATTGCTAATGGCATTATTAGGATGAATGAATATTGTATTTAGAGTAAAGCTCATCATATGTGTTCTCAAATTATATTTTATGTCTTCATATTTACTCTTTCACAAGTATTTTGTTGCTTTCCATCGAGTATTTATTTTGAGCTGGGTGTGGTGGCACACACCCTTAATCCCAGCACTCGGGAAGCTGACGCAGGAGGATCGTTGGGAGTTCAAGACCAGCCTGGGCTACAAAGTGAGTTCAAGGACAGCCTGAACTGTGTAGTGAGACCCTGTCTCAAAAAATAGGGCTGGGGATTTAGCTCAGTGGCCTAAGCGCCTGCCTGGCAGGCACAAGGTTATGAGTTCTATCTCCCGTACCAAAAAAAAAAAAGAAGTATTTATTTTGAAACACTTAATTATTAGCGAGACCTTTCTGGAATAGCCTAAAATTGCAGTTCTTCATGATAGTTCTCATTATCCAGGTACATTACAAGGGTTTATGTTCAGCCTGCACTCCAAAAGCTGGTAGCAAACAGAGTCTGATATACATAGTTTGAAAGGGACAGCTTAATGCAGCCCATTCTCATTTTTGTAGCAGAAGTTGATGTTTTTGGCAGGGGAGAGCACCTGAAAGTATGAGAGGAGAAATTCACGTTTTCGTCTCCAAAACAAAATAATCATTGTTCTTAAACTTCAACTCTGGTAAAACCCAGGTGAGGGTCATCTTTATTGTATTATGAAGTTACTATTCTTGTTAGTGTGAAGGTAGTGGATGAAGAATTTACATGGATAACACTGAAGTAAATTCTTAAGGATACATATGTGATTTCTTGAGGTAATTTTGTCTGGTTAAAAGAAACCAGAAAAGGAATATATTTTAAAGTGTAATTGTCAATCACTAACAAACCAATATAAACATCAAAGTTGTCAACTAGCCTTAATATTAGGGAAGCCTTTGGCCGGTGTCTACCACATTCCTTCCTCCGCTTCCAACTCTCAGTCCACAATTCTGGGGCCCAGAGTTCCCTTTCTCCCAAATCTGCTTGTAGAATGACATTTGCTCTCTGTTCTAGATCACAGGTTGAACTGTTGCACTGAAAGAACCTTAGAAGATTGCAATCAGCTGGGGAAGCCCTGGTTTTTAATGTACCTGATGTCTTCCAATTTGAAACTGATTCAGAGATCCTATAACCCAGAAAACCCAAGAAAACACTGCCAAGTCTATTTATTTGGCCTGAGATTCTTGACTTTGGCATCCTCTTTCTAAAAAGATAAATGATGATTTCACATCTCTTTCAGTGCCCTAAATTTTCAGTTTCAAATTCTTGTTTCAAATCCTAGGAGTTTGCAGTAATCCTTAAAATAGTGTGCATGAGAGCAAGTCTCTGTTTCCTCTTGTGTTTAGCAATGAAAATACAGAGTAGTATATACTGACATAATGAACACAACGCTTGGCCCCTGCCTAGGATCCAAAACCATGACAAGATTTTGTACTAGAGGTGCTGGGGACGTAGCTCAGCTGCACAGCGCCTACCTGACAAGTGTGAGGTCATGAGTTCATTCCCAGGACAAAAGAAAAAAAAAATTGTACTAGGGATTAACAACAACAACCACCCCCCAAAAACAAACACAAAAACAGGGACATCATTTATTGAATGGTAAAAGATCATTTCTTTCTAAATCTAAAGCTGTCCTTGGGTTGGGTGGTCTCTGATTTGTCTGTTGACCTGCTGCAGCTGTGTATGTTTCCTGGTAATGCCACATCTGTAAGTATGAAAAAAGAATATCAAGTCAGTGCCTACAGTGTTACCATACTGTATATTCATCCAACATCAAATAAAAATGATTCATGAACCATACTAGTTTATTGGAACCCAAGAATACCTAGTAATTACAAGCACATTGTAAGATTACTCAGTGTAACCAGCCGGGCGTGGTGGCGCACGCCTTTAATCCCAGCGCTCGGGAGGCTGAGGTAGGAGGAGCATTGTGAGTTCGAGGCCGGCTTGGGCTACAACGCAAGCACAAGGCTGGCCTGAGCTACATAGTGCGACCCTGCCTCAGGAAACCAGGGCTGGGAGTTTGGCTCAGTGGCTTAAGCACCTGCCCTGGCAGGTGCGAGGTTGTGAATTCAATCCCTGGTGGCGCAAAAAAAAAAAAAAGATTACTCAGTGTAATCTTCGTACACATTTTACCCCAGAGTTAGCTGATCAGGGAGAGGAATATCAAACCAGCATGTGAAAGTGATCAAGTAAGCAACAGGTTTGTTCCCAATTCTGACAGCAAAAACAGCTGGAATCTCCTGCATCAGGCCAGGATTACCTGAAGTGCTCTCCTGAGCACCTGGAAGTCTTGGCTCTTATGCTGGCAGACCTTTATAATCTTCCTTGTGGCTTTATGGAGAGAGTGAGCCATCTAGAGTGTCCACACAAGGAATCTCCCTGGTTGGTGTCCGTATGTGTTTACATGGTTTACTGTTTGTTGAGAATAATGTGGAGATCTGCAGAGTCAAACATAATCACTTCATTTCTTGCTCAAGAAACAAGAGCCATGGTTCCTACCATCCGGTATATTTCATACTACACCAAATTACTTGTTGAATTCAGTGTCATGTGGTCAGTAGAAGGAATAAGGTGTACATGTAAAATTATAGATTTATGGTAACTTTGTAAATATCAAATAGGCAAAGAATTTAAATTACATAGACTGGGAGAGTTTCTTTTATGCTTTCTTAGGAAAGACCTATTCCAGTGTCATGAAGAACAGAAGTCGAGTTCATTCTGCTCAAACAGGCCTTGTCCAGTCTCATCCTATGCTTTAGTGCCACTCATAAAACATATTAACTCACACTTTTGTCAATACTTCTCCCAACTTGGTATTCGTAATTCTTACAGATTCAAAAGCAAGACAAGTGGGGGCAACATCCTGAATATGCTGGTGCCTTGATTTCTGTGTTGTTACATCCTAGGCTTATACAACTGCCCCACCATTTCTCCAAACTCAGTAGTTACTCCAGAAGTTTCAAAAATGTAAATATAACCTCAATAACACGAAATTCTTCTGAACTACTTATAGGCCCTTTGTGCATCCAATTCATTGTTGTAAGTCTAGGCAAGTTTTTAAAAATCAACGCTAGGGGACCCAGGTTTTAGCTCAGTGGCGTAAGCGCCTGCCTGGCAAGTGCGACGTCGTGAGTTCAATCTCCGTAACCAAAAGCAAAATAAAATCAATGCTAGGGAAAAAATTTGAAAGGTGAGCATTATTATCAAACTACTAATAAGAATTATGAAGTTGTACACAACTTGAGTATTACACAAATTCAAGTTTCTCATCACAAAGATGCATGCTCAGTAGATATTGTATTAGGAAATACATTTTTTTACATGTCTAGAGTTACTCAGACATAACTGCCATATTTGACCATCTATAAACTAAAAGATCAGCAAATGTCACATTTCAATATAGTGACCCGTATATTTTGGCATAGTATATTTGCTTATAAGCTGGTCTGTGCTGACCTCTTTCTCTAGTTTAGTGCTACTGATAATGGGTTTAGGGGGTTTACAGGAAACTTGTTAAAGATGCCAATTTATGATCATTCCTCAAAACCAGAAAATCGTATTTCCTTAGACTGAACCTGGAATACCAAGTGATTTATATCTGCAGTGAAGTTGAGAGATACTGCTACTTTCAGCCCCAGCCCAGGTTTCCAATTTATATCATATAACAATTGTAAGAAATTCTATCTGTAATTCCCACAGATTTTGTCTGTTGGTGTGAGAGGAAGCTTGAATGTTTTATTTACCTGCACCACTTAATCGTTGAGTGACTCCAGAATTAAGCACAAGGTATTCCAGATACATTTAGGACAATTGAGTTTAGTCCATTCTATAGGCTTGTAACAAGCAGGGCGTGTACATATAGTTTGAAAGGACTCGTAACTGTAACCTGTATTTCTAGTTCTGTAGCAGAAACCTGAAACCTAGAAAGCAGAAAAAACGTTTTGGTCTCCATGTAGGAGCTCATTGTTGGTTTTTTGCGGCACCGGGGATTGAACTCACAGCTTCATGCCTGACAGGGCAGGCACTTAAGCCACTGAGCCAAACTCCCGGCCAAGTTTTTTGAGGCAGGGTTGCACTATGTAGCTCAGGCCGGCCTTGCGTCGCGTTGTAGCCCAAGCCGGCCTCAAACTCACAACGCTCCGCCTACCTCAGCCTCCCGAGTGCTGGGAGAGCTCATTGTTTTTGAGTCTCAACTATAATGAAAGCCAGAGAGGGCAATTTTTACTGTTACAAGGTCATTTTTCCTGTGGATGTGAAAGTAGTGTGTAAAGGAGTTATGCTGATATAACTTTAACGTTTGGTTTGTTGATATAGCCTTGCCTGAAGAAGCATAGAGAAGTCAGGCAAGTCAGTCACCTGTCCGAGGGCAGCTGGCTGGCCAATCTCTCTCTTGAAGTGTCATGTATGTAGACCATCCTAACCATTATCTCTCTTTCTAATGTGCTTGCCTATTTGAGCTTGTTGCCTGTTTTTGGTTTTTTCCTTTGTTACAATAGTTAAAGATTTTTAAAAAATACTTGTCATCAATATGAAGTGTTCTCTCCATTCTATTCACTACAGCATCTTATTGCCATGAACAATTTTCACCGTGAATTTATGAGCTACAATTTAGAAGGTGTTCTCTTTTGATAGTTAACCATGGAATGTGTAGATACCCTGTAGCTATTGTTAACAGAAATAAGACCCCTGATCCCAGTGCAGAAGTGGAACATACAGAGATTGTATCTGGATGCTCCATCAGTTCTATGTAGAAGGTCTTCTAATAATGCACACTTGAAAGTATGAAGTTCATTGTGTTGAATGCACCAGAAAATACTAAAATCAGAATTAAAAAATACTTCCTAAAAAGCTAAGGAAATAACTATTTGAAAGTATTGAGCTTTATAGAACATGAAAGATATGTCTTAAACTTTATGTAATGATTCGGTTTAATGATTAGGTTCAGGTGCTGTTGTACTATTTACTTTATTGCAGCTATTCATGCTACAGGAATGATTATATTTCCACTGTATATATCAGTACCAGATAACAAAACTCTTGCAGCTGATTTTTAACTCATTAATTTAGTTGTTCTGTGCCAGACTCCATCTCTGTAAAAATAAATATTTTTCTGTTTATCATTTATTAGGTATTGATGTGACTTACTGACTGAAGTGTATGTGTGTTTACATTCAATATGGAATGGTCCCCTTTTGTAATTTCCTTTTGCTTGCAGATTGCTTAGTGCATATTAAGCAAATAGAGTTTTTGTACATAGAGTTTATGAAACAGGTCTCCATCCTCTAGGTTTCCATTTTATGTCTAACTCACCACAGATAACCTCTATATTCTTTGTATTTTAAGAAAAAAAATTTAATATTTGTCCAAGTGTCTTAAAATTCTAAAACCTAACAGCATATAATAAGTGAAACCATTTAAAAAGCAGGCTCAGGGGGCAGGGTTATAGTTCACCGGCATACTGCCTGCCTGGCAAGTGCAAGGTCATGAGTTCAATCCCCAGTACCAAAAATAAATAAATAAATAATAAAAATAAATAAAAAGCAGGCTCAGCAAAAATGACCTTTCTTCATTCATATTTTGTGTGTGTATCTCCATGGTGTTTATATAAAAACATTAACAAATAAGTTTAATGGTTATGCAATGAAAATTAATTCGTTTTATTTGAGCAAAAATAGTTTACATTTTAATGCATATTTAACCAGTTTTATCTGTGTATAATGTAAGTATTTTATATATTTTGAAGTTAATTTGCTTTCATTATGGTTCTCAATTGTGAATCTTGACTTTTTTAGGTATTTTGCTTTCTTGGCTTGTGCGTCCCACCCCCCACCCCACCCCACCCCACCCCACCCCGAGGATTCAGCCCAGTACTTTGTACTGCTGAGTAACAGAGGACAATATGCAGAAGTGTTACTGTGTTTGAAAGCTGTCTCATTAAGTAATTCCAGTCACTTACATAGTTCAGAAACAATTGTCTTAACTTTCTGCATCTTGGATCAAAGTAAAAATGCTGACTTTTGCTACATAGTCAAGAGTTTATCTTTTTTTTTTTTTTTTTTTTTTTGCGGCACCAGGGATTGAACTCACAGCCTTGCGCCTGCCAGGGCAGGCGCTTAAGCCACTGAGCCAAACTCCCGGCCCTGGTTTTTTTGAGGCAGGGTCGCACTGTGTAGCTCAGGTTGGCCTTGCGCCGCGTTGTAGCCCAAGCCGGCCTCAAACTCATAATGCTCCGCCTACCTCAGCCTCCCGAGTGCTGGGATTAAAGGTGTGCGCCACCACGCCGGGCTAAGAGTTTATCTTTCATTTAACTTTGTTTCAGAATGTTGACATTAACCCTTGTGGCAATAGAATTCCCTGCAGAGAACTGATAATCCTTGTGGAGCCTGCTCAGTGCTAACTTATGTAAGGATGTGATACTAGAGAGCAGCAGAAGCTTGGTCTGTCTGGATGAGGATAACATCCTTACAAAATTCTTAATCACAGTGTTTCATTTCCCTCAATTATATAGTTTTTCTCAGGAGCTCTTGCTTTGTACGAATGAGTGTCATATTCCTACTTTTTAAAAATGGGGTTTTAGGGTAGGTGTGGTGATGTCCATCTATAATTCCAGCACTCTGCAAGGCTGAGACAGGAAGATCTAAATTTGTAATGTCAAAGTGCTCTCTAAATACTCTAAAAGTTTTGTCATGAAGCAGGGTGTTTTGTTCTGTTTTGTTTGCTACTGGGGATCAAACTCACAACCTCACCTTTGCCAGGCAGGTGCTTGTGCCACTGAGCTATATCCCTGGCCCAGCAGTATTTTTAAGATATGATTTCCTGGAGTTTTTATAATGTTCTCTCATTTCTGCTTAATGCAGTATTAAGTTGGAAATTGAAGAATCACCAGCAAGAGTCATGTGGCTTTGTAGTATAATGTTTTTTTGAAGTCAGACCTGGTCATGAATTTTTTGTAAACTACACAGCTTTGCAGGTAATAGAGGACAACAGTCATACACCCAACAAATTTGATAGCAGATAAAGTAAATGGCACATGTACAGATCAAACATCAGTGAGGGACCTGGTTCTTCAAGTAGTAATTGGAAAACTCTTCAAGGGAAATGTTTTCTGAAAAGCCTAGGTTTTCTTCTGTTGTTGTTTTTCCAAAAGAATACTGTTTGTTCAGAACACTTAAAATTATGTGATTCTCCTCCACAAATTTACAATGATGGCCAATGTCCTTGTCATGGCCTGTGAGAGCCTGCATAATCTGACTGCTTTTGCATTGAGGGCCAAAGCAATCTCTATTTTTGAGGCGGTATTCTTGATTAAACCATCTTTAAGTTATGACATATTAAGCCTCACATCAGAGTAGTATGCGGGGAGTGATAGGCTTAGAAAAGTCAGAGGCTACTATGGTGGAACAGAAGGATGGGGTGACAAAATAAATCATTGTGCAATAAGCCTTTACCTTTTGTAGCATGGCACATGCTCTAATATTTTTTCTCATTTTGTTTATTTTCTTGGTGTATTTGTAGTATTTGAGATTGAACCCAGGGATGTGCTCTTCTGATGAGCTACATCTCCAATCCCTTATTTCTTATTTTGAGATGGGATACTACTATGTTGGCCATGCCAGATTTGAACTTGTTACCCTCCTGCCTTAGCTTCCCAGAGTGCTGGGTCTGTAGGCAGGCACCACCACGCCCATCTGATTTTGCTCTTTTTAATATCCATCATGAAACTAAGTGAACCACAGGAGCAGAATGTTTACTCAAAAGTATTTGTCGCAAGAGGAAGGAACCAACGCTAGCTTCTCTTGCTCTTAGCAGGCACTAATATTAGCAGTCACAGAGCTAGATAATATTTTCCCTAGCTTTCCTATAGATAACACCTCTGAAGCATGGTTTATTGTAATAGTTGCTTGGGTTAAATTTAAGAAACATGATGCCTGCTTTTGCTAAAAATACTCACTCTTCACTTTAGCCTACAGATACCTGATGTGACTCAAATGGAATATAAAGCCGGGCGTGGTGGCGCATACCTTTAATCCCAGCACTCGGAAGGCTGAGGTAGGTAGAGCGTTGTGAGTTTGAGGCCAGCCTGAGCTACATAGTGCGACCCTGCCTCAAAAAACTAGGGCTGGGAGTTTGGCTCAGTGACTTAAGTACCTGTCTGGCAGGTGTGAGGCTGTGAGTTTGATACCCGGTGCCAAAAAAAAAAAAAACAACCAGATGGAATATAAATCTGTTTTCATTTTTGCCTATTCCCTTTGCTGTCTTAACTCTTACCCAATTTCGATTCATCTCTGCATGTAAATGTGTTGACCCTTTAAAAATACGTTGTTTAAGATTGGTATGGGATTAATTTGACACATTTCCCATTAGAGCTGGTATTTTACTTTCTCCCCTCTTCTTCACACATCTTTAGCACCTACAACCTGAGCACCTAGAGTCCTTCATCCCTACCATAAGGCCTAGACCAAGCCATAAGGCCAGAATGTTTGCACAGGATGGTGGCTACAGCTACAACAGCAAGTTGGCAATCCCCAGGAAGAGTTAACCATCATTTTGTGCTCCATGTCTCACACAAGAAAAAACTACTAGAATCATGACTTTGGCCAATGGAAACATACAGGATATTAGTCTATGCCAACACATCCATAAGTTGTTGCTGCTTTCTTTATTTAGGGAGAAGACTGATTTCCCATTTCTTGATTATTGCTGGGTCCCTCTTATTGTTTAAAACTAAAATGTCTCCCAAAAGTCTAATATGTTTGGAAGGTGGTTGGATCACAGTGGATGCTATATCCATCAGTGGATTTATTCATTTGGTGAATCCAGTAGCTGAATGTGCTGTTAAGAGGTGTGGCCTCGTTGGAGGTGGTGCAGATAGTACCTGAAGGGTGTATTCTTGTCCTCAACTCCTCTCTGCTTCCTAGCTGTCATAGGTGGAGCAGTTTTCCTCTACCTTTTCCTTCTGTCATGCCATTTCTCCCTTGGAACCAATCAACTCTGTACTGAAGCCATAAGTCAAACCCAAGTTGTGAGTGTTGGGTATTTTGTCCCAGTGATAGGAAAGTGACTAATCTAGATTTTATTACCAGAGAAATGGGGCTGTTGTTGTATTATATCTGACAAAGTGGTTAAGCCTTTGGAACTCATTGGAGAGGTTGAGAAAGTTGGAAGTGTTGGCTAGAGAAGCCCTGAAATTTGTGAGCAGTCCTTGATATGTGATAGTGCTCAGGTTTTAGAAGACCAGAATTCTGATAGGAAGGTGGACAGTAGAGATCAGTACCAAGAGATTACATTGGGAAACAAGGACACCATTGGCAATTGGGCTAGAGACCACATGTTATATTCTGTCAGAAAATTTGTCTTCATTTTACCTTTATCCTGAGATTTTACAGGAGACTAAGTATGATTTACCAATCTTGTGCAAGAAACTTCAAGGAGGTCCAATTTCAGGTTGTGGCATGGGTACCTTTGGCTGCTTTTAGGTACATCTACAGTAAAAATCCTGAGACAGAAAGGGGAGAGAGAAAGAGTGTGTGTGTGTGTGTGTGTGTGTGTGTGTTTTGAATGATTTGGAAAACATGAAGCTTGGCAAGAAAGGAAGCACCTGTATTTAGAGTTGGGGGCCATGATGATCATGATTACTAAAAAGATTAACATTTTTAAAAGGTCAATTACTTTGTTTTAGGATAATAGAAAAGATGGCTTGAATGCATCTCAAAAATCAGCACAACACCATCTATCACAAGGTCGAAGGTGCAAAAGTATAACCTTTCATTTGACAAGAGAGCCTCTGGGTCTCCTTGCTCAAGAAGACCATTGATGAAATTGATTCTTTGCCTCAATCTCCCGAGCACTGGAATTATAGGCATGCACCACTATACCTAGATTAATCTCTTTCTTAAGCAAGAACTTCCTTAATCAAGCCTTACAACACAACAGAGTCCAAACCTTGCAGCATATTGTACAATATGTGACTTTTGACAGCATGATTAGCCAATAATTGCTGCAGGTGAGTAACACTGAACTCCTGAATCTTGTGATCATAGATCCACTTGATGTTTTCAAACTTATAGTTATACAAGACTAGAGGAAATTCTAAAATCATGCTATGTTGAGGCTTCTGGGGCCTTTTCTCTATATTCAGCAACTCATCAATAACTTTCAGGCTTCTCCATTCCTTGGCAAATCAGAAACAGGATAGCCATAATATAGAAGACTTGATGATAAAGGAATGCCTGCCCAGTCACTTCAAACTGAAATAACTGGAAAGATTCTTGCCATCTCTCCTCACCCAGGCTCTGCCCCATAGCTGTACTTCAACAGACAGAATAGTCCTCTGAAAATTAATCACTCCATTTGCTGCATCCATTTTACACAAGTTCCTGAATTCTGAGCTGCATAATTCATCCTTACAATATCTAAATCAGTAAGAGGGAAAAAATAGCAGTAAGTGTGCTCAAGACAGCTGAACCTAGCACTGAAGCTAAGTTCTGCAGGGGCCCAGGTCAGTACACGGATGTCTGGAGGGAGTACCTGATTAAGAATGTGGGTATAATGGATCTCTTTGGCATCATCATTGACTTCACCTTTTAAATTAAGATCTTCTGAATCTTTACCCCTTGAAAACTGAGACTACAGATCAAGAGAAATCACCTGACCAAAAGCACTAACTCCTTTGTCCACTCACCCACACCTGTGATAGTTGGATGTCTGTCTGCTTTTTATCAGCCAAGTCTTGGTCATAACTCAAACAATTTCTCTTTAATAGTATTGTCTGTGTTTTCCTGACTAGCAAAGCCCTGGTATCCCCAACCCAGATAGGTTCTTCTTAGGGCTACTTGTCTGTGGCTGTGGGCACTGAAATCAAATGCATGCTTAGCTTTTGCAGATCCTGGAGAATTTTCTTTAATGTTTGGGTCTTTGATATTGTCTGACTGTTCGTTTTTTAAGCCTTTATAATTCATGCTACTGTTCTTGTATTCTTTTTGTTTGTTTGTTTGTTTTTGCGGCACTGGGGATCAAACTCACAACCTCGCGCTTGCCACACAGGCACTTAAGCCACTGAGCCAAACTCCCGGCCCTACTTGTATTCTTTTTAGGAACTTCTCGATGTGGTTTGTGTCAGTGTCTGTTTCAGCCATGGTATTACAGCCCCAGGAATAAATGAATCATACAGTTCCACCCTTCTGGGGTCGCTAACTGTGTGGTCTTCCACCACCACTTCCCTCTTGAATTAATAAAACCTGAGTCTGGCCCTGGGTCAAGGCCTTTGTTTCAGTTAGCCATCATTTTAGCTGAATTTAGGACCCCTTAGTTGCTATCAACTTAGTTGGTCCTCCGAGCCAGCAGGTTGCTTGGTGGGTGTGGTTGGGAGGGTGTCCTTGGTTCTTAGCCCACGCGCTGGTAGGTTTACAGGAGGCACATATCTTTCTCTTCCTGGAATCTGCGCCAGTCATGCACCACTCACCAGGAAGGCGGGCTAATTGTCTTCTGTTTCAAACCTCCCTGACCCTCTTTTTTTTCGTTGTTGGTGTTACCTAATTCTGTTTCGTTGTTTGCTTATTTGTTTGTTTGAAACAGGGTCTTGCTGTGTAGTTTTGGCAGGCCTTGAACTCACTATGTAGCCCATGCTGGCCTCAGATTTGTAGCAATTCTCCCACCTCAGCATCCTGAGCACTGGGGTTAAAGGTGTCCATCACCACAACTGGCCTATTTCTTTTTTTTATTCTTTAATTGGATTTTTATCTCACTTTCTCTCCTTATCTCCACTTTGCTTTTTTAAATTTTACTTCTTCTATTTTCCCCTTTCTCTGTCTCTTCCACATTATTATTACTTTAAGCTTTATTATTTTTGTGTCTGTTTAGTTTATGCTATTAATACTGATTTTTTCTCTGTTAATGGTAGTATAGTTCTTAATTTTGGTTGATCTTTACTATATGTCAATATTTAGTTTTTCTTGTATCTATCTTTTTTTTGTAATACTTCTTTATTTTAAAGAGAAAAAGAAAAAATAACAATAAAACAGTTTCAAAACAGGCTAGTGGAACACTAACAATAATTAGTATATTGCATATTATTATCTTTGTAGTGCTTATTCACAGTAAAAAAAACAAAGGCAAGAAATACTGTTCAAACAATATTAGTACAAGACTTTCTATTCAATGAATTAAGAGAAACTAGCTATATATATATATTTTTTGCTTTTCCCTTCATTCCTTTCCCCTTTCCCCCAACCCAGTTTCTCTTTTCTTTTGAACAGGTACTTCCCGATTCACAATATCTGTTGTACATTTTGGATCATAGTCATTCAGCTTCTCACACTAGTGAGACAATGCACATGTGGAGCAGATTTATTTCATTTATGAGTATGCCCTCAAGTTGTATCCATTTACCTATAAAAGTCCCAAACCAGCCTGGGAAGAACCTGGGACTCAGCAATGGGCTCTCCTAGAGAAGTCCAGGTGCCTGGCCCCTCCCTGTACATAAGTGGGACCAGGCCACTGTGGGAATGCCAGCCACACAGTAGGGCTCTGATTAGGGTGCACATAATGGACAAGAAAGACAGAAAAGTCTGAAATATAAACCAACATGTGGTACATTAGGTGAAGCAGCATTCTGCTTAGGCACAAAGAGGCAATAGAAGCAAGTGAGTGGAACCACCCTCTTTTTTAAAATTCAATTTTATTTTGTTTTATTTTTGTTTTTATCTTATTTTTCTTTTCCTTTTTTCTTTTCTTTTTTCTCAATTATTTTCTTTTTCTCCTTTTTTCTACCTTTATTTTTCTCTTTTTATCTTTTTTTCTCTCTTTTCTAAATGATGGCAACTAAAGTAAAGAAACTACTTCATGAGGCTGTAATAGAAACTGGATCAGAAATAATATCTCAGGTAAAAGAAGGAATGACAAACATAAAAGAGTTGCCAAGCATATCTAAAGAAGACATACATAAAAGAAAGGAATATAGGAAAATAAGGGATACTTTGAATGAACAATATAGAGAATTGTAATGCATGAAACAAACTCGAGAGATATACAGGAAATTTAAAATTCCATTGAAAGCTGGCAAAACTGAAAGACACTGAAGATGGACTTTTACACCTTGAAGACAGGATGGCAGCTAGTGATTGCAAAAGGAAAGAGGTCTTAAAAATAACAAGGAACCAGCAAATAACAATTCAACAACTGCAAAATCATGCAAAGAAAAATAATTTAAGAGTGATCAGTGTCAGCGAAAAAGCAGGAGGCAACACTAATGACATAAAGAGATTATTTACAGAAGTAATAGCAGAGAACTTCCCCAGCATGGGAAAAGGACCTGACATACAAATAAGGGAGGCATATAAAATTCTAACTAGCCAGCCAGGCGTGGTGGTGCATGCTGTTAATCCTAGCACTCAGGAGGCTAAGGCAGAAGAATTGTTGTGAGTTCAAGACCAGCCTGGGCTGCAAAGTAAGTTCAAGGCCAGCCTGAACTGCATAGTGAGATCCTGTCTCAAAAAATAGGGCCAGGGATTTAGTTCAGTGGTGTAAGCTCCTGCCTGACAGGCACAAGGTTGTGAGTTTGATCCCTGGTACCAAAAAAAAAAAAAAAAGAATTCTAACTAGCCATAACCAAGATAAATCTACATTCAGACATATAATAATCAAGATCCCAGAAATTCAATGCAAGAACAGAATATTAAAGGCTGTTGGAGAAAAAGAAACACATCACTGATAAAGGAAAACCCATCAGAATCATGACAGACTTCTCGACACAAACCATCAACTCAAGAAGAACTTGGAGTGAAGTACTGCAAGTCCTGAAAGAAAACAACTTCCAACCCAGATTGATGTACCCTGAAAATTTGTCTTTGAAAATCAATGGAGTAATAAGATACCTCCATGACTAAGAACAACTGAAAGAATTCATGACCACCGAACTAACCCCACAAAGAGTATTGAAGAATATTCTTCACTATATCCTTCAGAGATAAAAATGACCATGGTCCCAGGAACAGCAGCAGAGTAGCATCACTGAGATGGGGAAAATAGGAAGCCAATGGAAGGAAAAAAGCATGGCAGAGATGAACCAGTGCATGATGGCCATAACCATTAATGTAGATGGCCTCAGTTTGTCAATAAAAAGAAACAGAGTGGATCAAGATACAAGATCTATCAATATTCAGTATACAGGAAACACATTAACTCAAAAGGAAATTCATAGACTGAAAGTCAACGGAGAAAAGGCAATGCTCCATGCAACAGGGAACCAGAGCAAAGCAGGGCTGGCTTGCCCATCAATCGCAGAACAGATAAGAAATATATGGCATTTTTATACAATGGAAAGCTACCCAGCTACAAAGAAGGATAATCATGGCTCTCTTGTAGGTAAATGGATGCAACTTGTGTTCATGCTTTTGGGTGAAATGATTTGGACTCACACAGGTGAACATCATGTTGCCTCCCTAGAATAAAAAACTGAAGGAGTTAGTGGGATCCAAAATGTACAATAGATATTGTGAAATTGAAAGGGGAGGAAACCCCTAAAAAGGGAAAGTGGTAACCATTGTTAATTTCCTATTATTTTATTTTAAAGTCCTATATCATTTTCATTGTTTTCTTTTGATTTGGTTTTTTTTCTGTTTCATTTGGTTTGATTTTATTATATCTGATTGCATGGGCAGCTATTTTGAAGATAACGAGATATATTATGGTAGCCATTATTGATTTTCTATTATCTTGTTTTGACATCCTGTATTGTTTTCATTGTTTTGTTTTAATTGGTTTTATTCTGTTCTATTTGTTTTTATTAGATCTGATAGTATGGGCAGCTACTTTGAAGATAATAAGGGGCATTATGGTAGCCACTGTTGATTTCATGTTATCTTGTTTTAAAATCCTGTATCATTTTCACTGTTTGATTCTTTTTTTTTTTTTTTTTTTTTTTTTTTTTTTTTTTTTTTTTTTTTTTTTTTTTTTTTTTTTTTTTTTTTTTTTTTTTTTTTTTTTTTTTTTTTTTTTTTTTTTTTTTTTTTTTTTTTTTTTTTTTTTTTTTTTGTAGCACCGGGGATCGAACTCACAACCTCACGCCTGCCAGACAGGCACTTGAGCCACTGAGCCAAACTCCTGGCCCTAGTTTTTTGTTTTGTTTTGTTTTTTGAGGCTGATTGGTTTTCATCTGTTCTGTTTTGTTTCATTTTAATATGTCTGATTGAATAGGCTGCTGTTTCAAGATATATTGTCGGGCATGGTGGTACACACCTTTAATCCCCACACTGGGGAGGCTGAGGTAGGAGGAGCATTGTGAGTTCAAGGCTGGTTTGGGCTACAACGTGAGCAAGGCTGGCCTGAACTACATAGTGTGACCCTACCTTGAAAAAAAATAGGGCCAGGAGTTTCGCTCAGTGACTTAAGCGACTGCCTGGCAGGCACAAGGTTATGAGTTTGATCCCTGGTACTGACACACACACAAAAAAGAAGATATATTATGGTAGCCATTGTTGATTTCCCATTATCTTGTTTTTTTTATATTCCTAAGTTGTTTATTTTATTTTTTTATTTAAGAGAAAGAAAAAAACACATATAAGAAAGACAAAAAGCAAAAAAGACAAACAAACGACTAGAGTAAATGAACAACAGTCCATTATCTTGTTTTTAAAGTCCTGTATTAGCCGGGTGTGGTGGCACATGCCTTTAATCCCAGCACTCAGGAGGCTGAGGTAGGAGGAGCATTGTGAGTTTGAGGCCAGCTTGGGTTACAATGCAAGCACAAGGCTGGTCTGAGCTACATAGTGCGACCCTGCCTCAAAAAACTAGGGCTGGGAATTCGGCTCCATGGCTTAAGCACCTGTCTGGCAGGCGTGAAGTTGTGAGTTCGATACCTGGTGCTGCAAAAAAATAATAATAAAAAAAATAAAGTCCCATATTGCTTTCATTGTTTTGTTTGATTGGTTTTATTCTGTTCTATGTTGTTGGATTTTTTTAGGTCTGATTTTATGGACAGCTATTTTGAAGATAACAAGAGGCATTATGGTAACCACAGTTGATTTCCTATTATCTTGTTTTGAAGTCCTGTATCACTTTCACTGTTTTATTTTGATTGGTTTTATTCTGTTTATTTTGTTTGGTTTTATGCTCTTAAAAATAAGAAATAAAAGCCGGGCGTGGTGGCGCACGCCTTTAATCCCAGCACTCGGGAGGCTGAGGTAGGCGGAGCATTGTGGGTTCGAGGCCGGCTTGGGCTACAACGCGAGCGCAAGGCTGGCCTGAGCTACATAGTGCGACCCTGCCTCAAAAAAACCAGGGCTGGGAGTTTGGCTCAGTGCCTTAAGCGCCTGCTTTGGCAGGCGCGATGGTTGTGAGTTCAATCCCCGGTGCCGCAAAAAAAAAAAAAAAAAAAAAAAAAAAAAAAAAAAAGAAATAAAAAAAAGGAGAAGCCGGGCATGGTGGCGCATGCCTTTAATCCCAGCACTCCGGAGGCTGAGGTAGGTGGAGCGTTGTGAGTTCGAGGCCGGCTTGGGCTACAACGCGAGCGCAAGGCCAGCCTGAGCTACATAGTGCGACCCTGCCTCAAAAAACCAGGGCTGGGGAGTTTAGCTCAGCGGCTTAAGCGCCTGCCCTGGCAAGCGTGAGGTTGTGAGTTCAATCCCCAGTGCCGCAAAAAAAAAATAAAAAAATAAAAAATAAAAAAAAGGAGAATTACAGGTCAATCTCCCTAATGAACACAGATGCAAAAATCCTCAATAAAATGTGAGCAAACAGAATGCAGGAAATTATCAAGAAGATTATACACCATGACCAAGTGGGATTCATCCCAAGAATGTAGGGATGGTTTAATATATGCAAATCAATAAATGTAAGCAACCTGCTGGTTTGGAGGACTTGCTAAGTTGTTGGCAATTAAGGTACATAAAAGCAACTAAATGCTTGTATTGTTTGGTTGATTTTGCAGGCCTGGGGGCAGCAGGCTGAGCATCTCTTGGGAGGATGACAGTATACAATTTAGCAAATATGGGGGCTTCCCTTCTATCTTGTCTTTGAGGTCCAATATTGTTCTCACTGTTTTGCTTTATTCAATATTCTGTTTTTATTGGTTTTATTCTGTTTTGTTTTTGGTTTGATTTTGCTATACCTTATGGAATGGACAACTATTGTGAAGATAACAAGATACACTATAGTAGCTATTATTTTCCTATTATCCTGCTTTGAAATTCTGTACCAATTCTACTGCTATGCTTTGATTGACTTTGTTCTGTTTTGTTTTGTTGGTTTTTACTATCTTTAAAATAAAATAAAAATAAATAAATGTAATATACTGTATCAACAGAGCTAAAGGCAAAAAAACACATGATTATCTTAATACATGCAGAAAAAGCTTTTGATAAAGTCCAACACTAATTCATGATAAAAACTCTACAGAAAATCAGAATAAATAGTCTTTGCCTCAATCTGATAAAAGCCATCTATGACACACTAACAACCAGCATAATACTAAATGGACAAAAACTGAAAGCTTTCACTCTAAAATCAAGAACAAGACAAAGATGTCCACTATCACAACTGCTATTCAATATTGTTCTGGAAACATTATCCAGAGCAATTAGGCAAGACAGAGAAAAGGAATAAAAATAGGAAAGAAAGATGTAAAATCATTATCATTTGCAGATGACATGATACTCTACATAGAAGACCTCAAAGACTCTACCAAGACTTTTAGACTTAATGGCAAAATTCAGCAATATTGTTGGATACAAAGTCAACACTCAAAAATCAATAACATTCCTAGCTGGGCACGGTGGCACATGCTTTTGATCCCAGCACTCGGGAGACTGAGGTAGGAGGAGCATTGTGAATTCGAGGCTGGCTTGGGCTACATCACAAGCACAAGGCTGGCCTGAGCTACACAGTGCGACCCTGCCTCAAAAAACTAAGGCCTGGATCTTGGCTCAGTGGCTTAAGTGCCTATCTGGCAGGTGCAAAGTTGTGAGCTTGATCCCTGGTGCCACCAGAAAAAAAAAAAAAAACTATAGCATTCCTGTATACAAGCAATAAGCTCACAGAGAGAGAGATAAATCAGAGAAACCACAACTCTTAACAATAGCATCCAAAAAAAATTGAAATACTTAGGAATCAAACTTACTTTTTTTTTACTTAAGAGAAAAAGGGACAGAAAAGAAAAACAAAAAGCAAAAGAGACAAACAAACAATAACAAGAAATCCAATACAATAACATTATAGGTTTGCAAAATGAGATGATTGGAATTTGACAGTGGTTGTGATATTGCATATAGTTACCTTCAAAGGGGTTGTTTAGGTTAACAGATATAGACATGTAAAATTGATCTAATGATATGAGTATTAACTGTTCTTTTTCAGTAACTAATGCATTTAGTAGTATAGTCATTTTAACTATCTTATGTATATCTGTATACAAATTTATGTCTTTTTCCTTTTCCCTTTCTTCTTTCCTCTTTCCCCTTATAATACCTCTTGTTATCTTCAAAATAACTGCCCATACCATCAGGCATAATATAATCAAGCTAAATAGTACAGAACAAAACCAATAAAAAACAAAACAATGGAAGCAATACATAGTAAGACAACACTGATTACTATAATGCATCATATTATCTTCTAAGCATTTACCTATATCATCAGTCATAATACAATCAAACAAACCAAAATAGGATAAAATCACTCAAAACAATGAAAGCAATACAGGGTTTCAAAACAAGGTAATCAGATAGCAATAATGGCTACCATAATGTATTTTGTTATCTTTGAAATAGCTGTCTATGCCATCAAATATAATATAGTTAGGCAAATCGAGATAGAATAAGATCAAACTAAACAGCTCAATGAAAATAATACAGGACTCAGCCGGGCATGGTGGCGCACGCCTTTAGTCCCAGCACTCGGGAGGCTGAGGTAGGAGGAGCGTTGTGAGTTCAAGGCCCGCTTGGGCTACAACACGAGCACAAGGCTGGCCTGAGCTACACAGTGCGACCCTGCCTCAAAAAACCAGGGCTGGGAGTTTGGCTTAGTGACTTAAGTGCCTGTCTGACAGGCGTGAGGTTGTGAGTTCAATCCTTGGTGCCACAAAAAAAAAGAAAGGAAAAAAAATACAGGACTCAAATCCTGATGATAGATTAACAATAGCCATTGCCTGCCCTTTTCAGACACTTCCTCCCCTTTCATTTTTACAATATGTATTGTGTATTTTGAATTCTACTAACTCTTTTAGTTTTTTTGTACTAGAGAGATAACATGATGTTCACCCATGTGGCTCTGGGTCATTTCATCCATGAACATGTTCTTAAGTTGTATCCATTTACCTACAAGAGGCTTGAGGTTATTTTTCTTTATAGCTGAGTAGCTTTCCATTGGATAAAATACCATATCTTTCTTGTTTACTATGTAGCTAATGGGCAAGCTACCCCCACTTTTTCTGATTCCCTGTCACATACAGCATTATTCTTTCTCCTTTGACTTTCAATCTATGAACTCCCTTTTGAGTTCAATGTGTTTCTTGTATAAAACATATTGATGGATCCTGTCTCCTGATCCACTCTGCCTGTGTTTCTTTTTATTGGTGAATTGAGGCCATCTATGTTAATGGTTAAGGCCAACATGCACTGCCTTGTTTCTGCCATGCTATTTTCCTACTGTTGGCTGCCTACTTTCCCTCTCTATTCAATTGTCTACCCCGCTCGGCGATATCCCTCTGCCACTGTTTCTGGAGCTGTGGCCTTTTTTATCTCTCTCTAAAATGTCCTTCAGTATTCTTTGTAGGGTTGGCTTGGTGGTCATAAATTCCTTCATTTGTTCTTTGTTGTGGAAGTATCTTGTTTCTCCATTAATTTTGAAAGATAGTTTTGGAGGGTACATCAGTCTGGGTTAGAAGTTGTTTTCTTTCAGGGCTTGAAATACTTCACTCCAAGCTCTTCTTGACCTGATGGTTTGTTGTTGAGAAGCCTGTTGTGATTCTGATGGGTTTTCCTTTGTAGGTGATCTGTTTCTTTTCTCTAACAGCTTTTAATATTCTGTTCTTGTGTTGAATTTCTGGGATCTTGATTATTATATGTCTGGGTGTAGATTTATTTTGGTTATGGTTAGCTGGAGTTCCATATGCTTCAGTTATCTGAAAGTTACTTCCTGTTCCCATGCTTGGAAAGTTTTCTGAAATTATTTCTGTAAATAGACTTTTAATGTCATTTGTGTTGACCCCTGCTTTTTCACTCACACCTTTTATTCTTAAGTTATGTTTCTTTGGGTTGTCTTGAAGCCATTGAATTGTTACTTCCAGGTTTCTTGTTATTTTTAAGAGATCTTTCCTTTCATGATCACAAACTGCAAACCTGTCTTCAAAGTTTGAAAGTCTATCTTCAGTTTCTTTCAAGAGGTTTTGCCAACTTTCATTGGAGTTTTTGATTTCCTGGTGATGTCTTTGAATCTGTTTCATGTATTCTAAGTCTTTTTTTGTATTGTTCATTCAAGGCTTCCCTCGTTTTCCTATGCTTCATTTTTTCATCTATGTTTCCTTTAGAGATGCCTAGCAATTCTTTTATTATGTTTTTCATTTCTTCTTTTAATTGAGTTAGTATTTCTGTTCTACTTTCTTTTATAGCCTCATGATGTTGTTTCTTTACTTCAGTTGCCATCACCTCAGAAACTTCAGTTGTGGGACTCCCGATCTCTTCTGCGTTGGCATCTCCTGGACTTCCTTTGCTTGGATTGGAGGCCAGAGACTGCCTTTTGCTTCTTTGTCTTGACATATTCCTGGGTTATTCTGGACAAATGGGTACTAGGGACCCAAGCACTCCTCGCATTGGCCTCAATTTCTCTGAAGTGAGACTGTTTGGTTCTTCTAGCCAGTGCTGATTATGAATATCTGCTGGTTGCCACTGGGTGTGCTGTTGTAGCACCGTCCGCTGCCTTTCCCCAGCCCACCTTGGTTCCCTGATGGCTGGTGGGGTTCATGCAGGGACGGGGCTGCTGCCTGCAGACCTGGGCTGGTCACCAGCAGAATCCTCTGCTACTGCCCCTGGAGCGCACGTGGAGTCACCACCTCCAGACCAAGCCAGTCACCTACAGGGACCCTCCGAGATGGCCCCCAGAATGCATGCAGGGGCAGGGCTCAGTTGGAGCAATTTCCATGAGTCTGCACCCATCTAGGAGCTGCTGGAGGAAGCCAGGAGCAGCTCCGCCCCAGGCCCATCCAGCCCAATTCCAAAATGGCTCCCAGCCAATCTCTCTCTCTCTCCCACGGGAGGATGAAGTCCCCTGCACTCACCCTCAGCCAGTTCAGTCCTCCAGGTCTGCTCCCCCTGTCCACTGCCAGTCTCCTCTAATGCTGCCTCTCTCAGCAGAGGCCTCCAGGGTTGCCGCCACCCTTGATCATGCGTCCCCAGGTTCTAGCAGCTCCTCTCAAGCAGTGGGTCTGGCTCTGGGCAGAGGCACCACCAGCTACCACCTTCTTCTTCGTTTAAGTTTTTCTTTTTACTCTTTCTGTGGGCTTCAGTTCTTGCTTTAGATTCTTCCTGGGTCCAGAGGACCCACTTCCTTCCTTCTTGTCTTCTCTATGTTGCTATATTTCAGCATCTGGACGGTATCTCTCAGGGAGACTGTTTACTCTGTTGCTTACTGTTCTGCCATCTTGTTGGGACCCCCAGGAATCAAACTTACAAAGGAAGTAAAAGAGCTATACATTGAAAATTACAGTATGCTGAAAAAGTAGATTGAAAAGGATATCAGAAAATGGAAAGATATTCCTCGCTCTTGGACAAAAAGAACCAACATTGTGAAAATGGCCATCCTCCCAAAACTATTATACATATTTAATGCAATCTTGGTCACAACATCATTAGCATACCTCCTAAAATTTATTTGGAAACAGAAGAGATGTAGCATAGCAAAGGCAACCCTGGGTAACAAAGGCAAGGCTGGAAGCATCACAATCCCATAAAATCTGAAATTATACTACAAAGCTACTGTGATAAAATCAACATGGTACTGGCAAAAAAAAAATAGACCTGAGGATTAGAGGGACAGATTAGAAGATGCAGACACAACTATAAACACACTTGGTCACCTTACCTTTGACAAAGGGGTCTAACAGGTTCACTGGAAAAAAGATACTTTTTCATAAATGATGCTGGAAAAACTGGATTTTCATATGCCAAAGACTAAAACTAGATCCATTTCTATCACCATGTACTAAACTAAACTCAAAATGGATCAAAGATCTAAATTTTCTTTTTATTTAAGCAGAAAAAAAAGACACATATAACAAAGACAAAAAGCAAAAGAGACAAATGACCAGAGTAAATGCACAACAGCAACATTGCAGGTTTACAAAACAGGATGATAGAAACTTGACAATGGTTGCAATATTGCCTATCATTATCTTCAAAATGGTTGTTTACATTAACAGATATAGACATGTAAAATTGATCTAATCTTATGAGTATTAACTGTTCTTTCTCAGTAACGAATACATTCAGTAGTATGTTCGTTTTAGTTATCTTACATACACAAATACACAGATTTATATCTTTTACTTTTACCTTCCCTCTTTCCCCCTTTTCCCTTCTCAATTACTTTTGCTCTTCAAGCTGTTTTTTACCCTTACATAGTATTTATTATAGATTTTGGATCATACATACTTTTTCCGTTTCTTACACTAGGGAGACAATACGGTATTTACACATGTGGGTTTGATTTATCTCAGTTATGAGTATGGTCTCAAGTCATGTCCATTTACTTATAAAAGTCTCAATGCAATCTTTCTTCATAGCTGAGTAGTACTCCATTATATAAAAATACCACATCTTTTTAATCCATTCTTTGATTGATGGGCACTTGGGTTGTTTCCAAGATCTGGCTATTACAAATTGTGTAGCTATAAACACGGGTGCACAAATATTACTGTGGTATGATGTTTTCAATTTTTCTGGGAAAATGCCCAGAAGTGGGATAGCTGGGCTGAATGGGATCTCTAATCCTAGCTTCTTGAGGAATCTGCACACTGACTTCCACAGCAGTTGCACCAGTCTACACTCCCACCAATAGTGGAGAAGAGTTCCTTTTTCCCCACAGCCCCTCCAGCATTTGTTGTCGGTTGATTTTTTAATCTTGGCCATTCTTTCTGGAGTGAGATGGAATCTCAGTGTTGTTTTAATTTGCATTGTCCGAATGACCATTGATGTTGAACATTTTTTCATATATTTATTTGCCATTTGTATTTCTTTCTCTGAGAAGTGTGTATTCATCTGAGATGCCCATTTTTGGATTGGGTCCTTGAATTTTAGGGGCCTGATTTCTTTTAATTCTTTATACATTTTAGATAGAAGTCCTCTGTCTG